>SMGU01004575.1:0-11571 GCA_004348175.1 Puccinia novopanici
CTGAATGCGGTCACTGTAAAGAATAAGTACCCATTACCATTGACAATGGACCTTGTCGATAGCTTACTCAACGCGGACACGTTTACCAAGTTGGATCTCAGGAACGCCTATGGTAACCTACGAGTGGCGGAGGGCGACAAGGAGAAACTCGCATTTGTGTGTCGACAGGGACAGTTCGCCCCGCTCACCATGCCATTCGGTCCCACGGGAGCGCCAGGATACTTCCAATATTTCATGCAAGACATTCTGTTGGGAAGGATAGGGAAGGACACGGCAGCGTACCTCGATGACATTATGATCTACACTCAGAAGGGAGTGGACCATGTCAAGGCTGTAAATAGCATTCTTGAAATCCTTGGAAGGCAACAGTTGTGGCTAAAGCCGGAGAAATGTGAATTCTTTAAGAAGGAAGTCGAATATTTGGGGTTATTGATCTCCTGCAACCGCCTGCGTATGGACCCTACCAAGGTGAAAGCCGTGGCTGATTGGCCCCCGCCCTCCAATGTGACGGAGCTGCAGAGGTTCATCGGATTCTCAAATTTCTATCGACGGTTCATTGATCACTTTTCGGGAATAGCTCGGCCGCTACACAATCTAACCAGACTCGACACCGCCTTTATTTGGGATGATCAATGTAACAACGCATTTGAACGTTTGAAGGTTGCTTTCACCACGGCTCCAGTCCTCAAAATTGCCGACCCTTACAAGCCATTCATATTAGAATGTGATTGCTCTGACTACGCGCTGGGAGCTGTGTTATCGCAGGTGTGCGACAAGGATGGCGAGCTACACCCAGTTGCGTATCTATCCAGGTCATTGGTACAATCTGAGAGGAATTATGAAGTCTTTGACAAAGAACTTTTGGCCATAGTGGTGTCGTTCAAGGAGTGGAGGCATTACTTGGAAGGCAACCCTAACAGACTCCACGCCATCTTCTACACGGATCATCGGAATCTGGAAAGCTTCATGACAACTAAACAGCTAACTCGTCGACAAGCACGATGGGCCGAAATTATGGGATGCTTCGACTTCGATATCATTTTCAGACCCGGAAGCCAGTCGTCCAAGCCTGACGCACTTTCCAGAAGACCCGATTTGGCGCCGTCGAAGACAGATAAGTTGACTTTCGGGCAATTACTTCGACCTGAAAATGTGACGCCTGACACATTTTCTGAGGTGGCCGAGATAGACAGTTGGTTTATGGATGAGTCCGTTGAGATGGACAATGCGGAATATTGGTTTGAGGTCGACGTCTTAGGTGCATCTGAAATTCAAGATGATTTGGCCAATACTCCGACAGACAGCAAGCTGTTGGACTCAATTCGAACTCTTACTCCCTCAGACGCAAGACTGCAGGAGATAATTACTTCATCCGCTGAGTCAACGTCAATCAAAACTGACGCACAGAGAACTGACTTTACCGTGAAGGATGGCTTAGTGTATCGTAATGGGTTGATTGAAGTCCCCGCCGATAACGAGTTGAAACGGCAAATAATGATGACCCGGCACGACACCAAACTAGCTGGCCACCCTGGACAATGGAAAACCCTGGCACTAGTTTGTCGGTCTTTCAACTGGCCTTCCATGAAGAAATTTGTCAATCATTATGTAGATGGATGTGATTCTTGCCAAAGAGTCAAATCGTCAACTCAAAAGCCATTTGGAACACTGGAACCACTCCCCATACCGGCAGGTCCTTGGACGGATATTAGCTATGATTTGATCACGGACCTTCCTAATTCTAATTCATTCGACAGTATTTTGACAGTCATTGATCGGCTAACCAAAATGGCCCATTTTATACCATGCAACAAGACGATGAACTCTGAAAGGCTTGCGGATTTGATGCTCAAACAGGTCTGGAGACTCCACGGGACGCCTAAGACTATTGTGTCTGACAGGGGAAGTGTATTTGTCTCTCAAATTACTAGGGAACTGGATAAGCGCTTGGGAATTCGCTTACACCCTTCGACAGCCTACCACCCTAGAACAGATGGGCAGTCAGAAATAGCAAACAAGGCAGTCGAACAATACCTACGCCACTTCGTTCAGTATAGACAAGAAGATTGGGAATCATTACTTGCAACCGCCGAATTTGCGTACAACAACAACAACCACGTCGCAATAGGAATGTCACCCTTTAAGGCCAATTACGGCTTTAACCTGTCTTATGGTAGTATCCCGTCACCTGAACAGTGTGTACCGTTGGTGGAATCAAGAATGGAACGTTTGGAGGAAATCCAAGAGGAACTGAAAATTTGTTTGAAGGATGCGCAGGAATCAATGACGGCACAGTTCAACAGGAGGGTCCTGAATACCCCTAACTGGAAAATCGGGGATGAAGTTTGGCTAAACAGCAAAAATATTCCAACCACAAGACCCTGTCCGAAACTAGCGCACAGATGGCTGGGACCCTTTCCGATAGCTCAACGTATCTCAAGATCAGTATACAAACTGACGTTGCCTTTATCTATGCAGGGTGTCCACCCCGTTTTCCATGTTTCAATCCTGAAGAAGTTCAAATCTGACGCCATCGAGGGACGGAGGAGGACCAGTCCGGAACCGGTTGAGGTCGACGGCAAGAAGGAATGGGAAGTCAACGCGGTTTTGGATTGCCGGAAGAAAGGGAAGACACGAGAATACCTGGTCAGTTGGGAAGGATTTGGTCATGAAGAAAACTCCTGGGAGCCAGAAATCAATCTCAAGAATTGTCGAGATTTGATACTCGAATTCAACAACAAATTTCCGCACGCAGCGTCTAGACACAAGAGGGCACAGAGAAGAAAGTGAGAGGGCAAGCTTTTTCCCACTGGGTTTTTTAATGCTGCCCGGGGACAGAATGCAGAGCCAGAAGAGGAGGAAATCTACTTAAATCACGGTAGGGTAGGCTTGGGCATTAAAGGGGGGATAGTGTTATGATCTGTGTCACGTCTCAAGGCACATGTCACAAGTCTCAGTTGAGAGTTTATTCCTCACATTCTCAACCTTGTATTTCTTCATCTTGCAATTTACTAAATACAAGACCATCACCAGACAGACCGTCGTCTCTCCAAGACAAGACCTTAACAATTTCAAAGCAGAGCTTGCAAGATTCATCCCCCCTCCCCCCATCTCAAGAATCATTAGGCACAAATTAAAATCCCAAATTTCAATGGCATACCTTCTAATAACTCTCCTTCTAGTATAGCATCCAATCCAAACACTAAAAATTATGGTGGGATGGCCACTGCATTTGAATCAACATCAAAATATAATAGTAGTATAATGTGAGTTAAAGCTGAAGAGGTTAAAACTGAAGAAAAAGCATCAACAGGATTTTCACCAAGACCAACTATATTATTGAGAAGCCACACAAAGGGATCAACAAACACTACAAATATTTGAAATTTCCCCCCAAGGGGAATTTCAAAAATTGGGCACAGGGAATTTGTTAATTTTTCAAAATTTGATCAAGCTGTGCCAAACTGAGCATCCTCAGCCAAAACAAAAAGAAAAAAAGTGCCAAACTGAGCAAAATTCATTGGAGAATGTTTTTATGAGTTTTTATTTTGTGGGCCTGACCCAAAAGCACATTGGGCCAGCATCAAAGGGGTGTTCAGGAAAATCTAATGATATCCAATGCTTGCCAAATGTGCTTTTGGGTCATGCCCAGATCAGGGTTGGCTTCCCTCCTTCAAGAAAAAAAGGAAAAAAATATTAATTATGAGTGTAAGTAATCAATTCACCATGATATAAATTATTTTTACAGCTGAAAATCGAATTCTCAACTTATTATTTCACACAAGAAATCAATTTTCTAATAATGCACAAAAAAGTTGCATAAATTTTGTTGCTGAATTTTTTGATTTAAATATCTAGTCTCCATAGTTTTTGAAATTAAAAATGATCTCTATGATATCTTTCATCATTTCAAAAAGACTAATTATCTTCCCATTTTTCTTCAATTATTTTGGGATTGATTTGAATACAATTCAGCTTGATAAATACTAATTTGGATTGATTTCTAGTTAACTCATTATTAACAATATACACATGAATTCAACAATTATTCATAAATGGATCACATTTGTTTCAAAATTTCTTCATGTAAAACTTCAGAATACATGCTAAAATTTTCTATAAATAATTTATCTGCAGTGTTAGGTTGCAAGGCATCTTCAGGTGACAGTAGATTACTGGACTTTTTGTCATCTGTGTCAGTGCTCAACAAAACAGAGCCTCTTCCTGATTGAGAATGGAAAGTATTCTGCATGAGATATGATCCTGAGGGTCCTCCTTCATCACCGAGTCAATCCAGGTATTCTGGGATTGTTGCAAGTGGTTTAGTTGAATTGTCTGCTTCATCATGGAGGTGAATGTGTTTGCTGTCATTCAATTCATCTTCTTCATCAATAATTAAGACCAGGTTGTTGATATAACTTCCTTTTCCTTATTTAAAGAAGAAAATTGAAGTGATTTTAGCCTTCAATCCAAATATTTTGTTCATCTTCTCATAGCATGGGTAGATTTCATTGAGGTTGTGAGCTAAAAATTTTACCTCTTCATTCTCCAGGACAATGGCACTAGTATTATTCTCCCACTCTTTCACCTTGTAAAAATTTGCCTTATATGTAGCAAATCTCTTTTGAATTCTATGGCCATTGAGGTGAAGTTGGTGTTTCATCTCATTCATGATGACAGTGAAATTATTCCAAGCTTTTGTTTGACTAATTTTTGGAGCCTCTCAAATTGTTTTTTTCTGAGGTACTTTTTGAATTTCTGAAATCCTTCCCATATGAAGATTTGCATGCCTTTCACTCTATTTTATTCAATTAATTTTTATTTATCATAAATGTGTTTTTGGTGCCACATTTTAGCCATTTTTACCTAGTCTATAAATAATTCCTGACTAGACTGAATTGAAGCCTTACATTTCTTACAGCACTGATCCTTGAGGTGGCACTTGAGCCCATTTCAAGTCTCTTTTGGAAGTCACATTAGGACCTTCCACTGAGATCTATTCCTCATTTTCTATGGATAAATATTATTATTTTTATCCATTCTGTCAGCTATGTGTATGAAGCTTGGGGAATCCAATGGATATGCCAAGTACTATCACAGTGCTGAGAGTAATTGAAGATTACTCTTTAATACCAGGGTTATGACTAAACTATTTGAACTCTAGTACCCTTGTGGCTCAATCAAAGATGGTGATATACAAGTGTAGAAGACAGGGGTGACAGCTGGGTAGAATCTGTGCTTACAAGAAGAAGCAATATAAGTGCTAAGAGCAGTTGGCAAGCACTTGAACTGATTGGATACTTTTCAGAGGTGGTAGTCTTGCTGCAACTACCTTTAAGGAATAAGAGAAAACTATTAAATGGGGATTTATAATAAGACTTACTACTATTCCAGTGGTAAAAAAGGTTGGCAATGGGGAAATGGAGCACTAATATACAAGTAGGAGGAGGGAATTCACTGCAATATATATTTTATGAAGGGTTGAATCACTGAGGATCCATATCAAGCCCAAAAGAGGCTACCTTTTTTATTCTAGAGGTCTCCCAGGAAGCTACAGGGAGAGCCTATGGTGTGATGAACCATTCTTACATCAAATGATGCCACAATGGTGTCATATTGAACCATAATAGATCAATTGAGTACTTCAATTCATTCTATGTTCCCATGACATCATGCTGCATTGTTATAACCAATTGCATTATGTTTCAGCTATTTGAGTAGAATGAAATGGAAAGAGTTCTCACAGACAGTTTTATGTGGAACTTTCCCATGTTTATCTAACTTCAATTATACTACTATTGAAATTGTACTACAATTTAATTGTATACAATTGGGATTGTATTAAAATTGAAATCTGGCAGAAATCTCCTCCCTCATAGTATAAATAAGATTTGGAATTTATTTATTTCTTATTTATGTACATATTCCATTTTTATGTACATATTATATGTAAATATGGTATGTACATATTTACTGTTCAGTCCACAGTAATGATTATTTTAAATACTTCTTATGGTTCTTTTGAGTTATGAAAAAGTACCAGAAGGAGTATGGATTTGAGGATAGGACCAGTGGTTAACCCTAGGTAAAATTAAATAAGAAATAAATTTCTGAGATAATATTCACTTATTTCTTAATATTAAATAGGATAGAATATTATTATTACAAATATTCAGTCTTTTGGATACTCTGGAGTATCTCTAAGGCTGACACATTCATTGGAAATCCTCCCAAAAATTTAAAGTGCTTCCAAACAGCTCCACAGAATGATCCACCTCCTCAAGTTACATACAGATATTTATTCATTGTGTTCAAATCAAACAGTTTTCCCCTCCCCACTTGAATCATGATCATGCACACTTGTAACCAATGAATGAGTGGACAACCCCATTGAGTTTGATAGTGAATACCAAGGGCCAACATTCAATTAATTATTTCATTTTTCTTCTTTTACTAATGTTCTTGTTTAGTGGTGCTTTTTTTTCTGGGGAACCCCTTCTTCTATTAAATTTGAAAATTGCAAATGTTAATGATAAAGAATCCAATGGGCTTTTCATCAGTACTGATCTTGAGATACTGAGTCCATTTCACCAACCAAAGTAGCTTGTTGACTACAAATTGAATGGCCTGTAATTTCCGGAGTGCTGGTTCTTTCTGGGGGAGTGTGGTTACTGAAATCATTTAGGGTAGCTGTGCAGAGCTATCCAAAATCCCAACACACTGAAAAGTTGAGTCCCCAGGGTAGAGTTTGGACTGAGAGTCCTGAGGGTAAAATTATTGAGTAATCAATTCCTGCAGATAGATCATTGATTGATATCCAAGCATAAAATTAGGAATTTACCAGTTGCCTTGGCAAGAAAATCCAGGATGAAACAGAAGAGCTGGTCCCCCTAATAAAAGAGAGAGGCTTGGTGTGCATGATTTTAGGGGCACACAGTTAGCTTCCTGGAAGGATCCATGGGGGGAAGGGGGGAAGAGAAGTTGGATGTATTATCATTTCCTTGATTGCTTTCATATTAAAATTCCATTTCAAAGTGCAAGATGCCTGCTTACAGGATCAGCCAAACCTGAATGACAGTGAGTCAGCTATGTGTATGAAACTTGGGGGAGCAAATGGATATACCAAGTAATATCACTGTGCTGAATGTTAATGATGGAAGAGATTAATCTCAACTACCAGGTGTATCACTACACTATTTAAAATATAGTTTCCTTGTGGCCCAATCTAGGATGACTTAAGGTAGGAGATACCTACATGATATACAAGTGAAGAAGACAGAGGTGACAGCTGGGTAAAATCTGTGCTGATATAAAAATGAAAACAGAGTTTCTGAGAGCAGTTGGTAAGCACTTGAACTGATTGGCTACTTGTCTTTTAAGTATCAAGAGAAAGCTTTTGAATGGGGATTACAATAAGACAGACTAATGTTCCAGTGGTAAAAAGGTAGGGTGATGGGAATATGGAGCACTAATCTAAAAGTAGAAGGAAGGTATCTCTGAAACTACTATTGTATGCTGGGGTCAATCATTGAGGATCCATCTCAAGGGTTGCTCTAACCTCAATTATACTACTATTGAAATTTTACTACAATATAATTGTATACAATTGTGATTGTATTATCATTGAAATCCAACACAAATATCCTCTCTCATTGTATCAATAAGAATTGAATTATATTCATTTCTTATTTATGTACATATTCCATAATTTTATTTACATATTCTATGTACTATGGTATGTACCTATTTGCTGCTCAGTCCACAGCAATACTTCTTTATGGTGCTTGAGTTGTTACAATGTACCAGAAGCAGTAGGAATTTGGGGGTAGGCCCAGTGGGTAACCCTATTTAAAATTACATGAGAAATCCATTTCTGAAATAATACTCAAGCATTTATCAATATTTAATAAGATAAAATAATATTATTAAAAATATGCAGTTTTTTGGATACTCTGGAGGATCTCTAAGGCTGACACAGCAGGTCCAATCAGCAATGATTTAAATTGTTAGACTAAATAGTCACTTGCTGATTTTGCCTGCTGATGCAGGCTGATGCAATAAGTTTATTCTTCAATCAGAAGAGGTGCTCAAACCCACCAGTCAAAACCTGCAGTTCATGAATGGGTTTCAAAGTTAAGTTGTGCATGCATGCAAGGCCATTTTGCAGAAAATATTTTCTGAAAATCCTTCTGCCTGAATTCATTCAATTTTTTTTTTTTTTGTGAATGAGTACAGGCAGAACAGAATTCATGTGTTTCACTTCCCTCCTCCAATAAGTGTAATTTACCCCTCCAATGTCATGTTTTCTACTTTCTGCACAAGATCTGCCTGCCTGTCAGAGTCTACTTTGAAACCCACTAACTACACTATTGGCCCAGCTCACACACCATGAGTGTCTGTTAGTTGGTTGCTAGCAACCGACATTGAGGAAGCCTTGGTTGAAGCTCCTCCCTTTCTGGAGGCACTCCTTTGTTTGCAGTCACTGTGCACTGGAGTCATTCAAGGAGCTTGGACCTAGACTCAGTCTGAGCTCCTGAATGTTGCTTGCTAGCAAGTGACACAAGAACTTTTGTGGTGACATGTGTTGGAATTTCATTTGTTTCTGATCTTTGTCACCCTTTTTTGTTATTTTTCACGTTTCACACAATCACTTTATTCAACATGCTTTCATCTCATTATGACCACTTTTCTGGACCCACAAGTTGGCCATCTTGTATCTAGTCTACTTTAACCTGGCTAGAAACCTCTGAATGAAAAGCATCAGTTCTTACCGCACTGTTCCTGTTGTTGGCACTTAAGCACTCCTTGCTTCGGCAAATTTAGCCCTGAAGACTGAGTTGATAGGTACTTTTAACAGACATAGTCTGTTCTTATTTTTTATATGGGATAAATTGAGTCCGTTTAAAGTTGTACATCAGTAAGGTCTCCCAGCCAAATTGGCTGGCAGGAGGGGATAAACCTTAGTCGGACCCTAGCTTAATCAGCCCCTCGACTCAGAGGCT
Source organism: Puccinia novopanici (assembly GCA_004348175.1). Taxonomy (NCBI): domain Eukaryota; kingdom Fungi; phylum Basidiomycota; class Pucciniomycetes; order Pucciniales; family Pucciniaceae; genus Puccinia; species Puccinia novopanici. Next base: position 9,003 of record SMGU01004575.1, read on the forward strand.
CGTGCAGCAAGCCTCTGAAAGAGGGGCTTGCACCTAATGTCGACAGGCTGACGGGGACACTATGGCTGTTTTGGTGAGTGATTCTTGCGCGTCTCACTACCCCATCTTCCTGACACAAAACTCTTGCCCCAATTACATCTTTCAAATCAGATGATTCCTGCGCATGTCTGGGCAAAATCTGGTTGTTCCATTGTCCGTATCCCCCTTGCAAAGTGGGGTCAAAGTTTCAAGATTATGGTCATATTCTCATTTTGTCCCAGACCTTTTTGTCCGATTCGTCCATCTTCCAATTTCTTCGCACTGTATCACTGTATAGATCTGATTGGTAAATTCCCAATACAATCAAAAGAACTCGTTAAAGAAAAGAAAACAAATAAATTATCCAAAAGTAACCATTGCATTTCTACCTCAGCACCAACATTCACTAATCAAAACAGCTCACCTCGAAACCCAATGGCATCCCCTTACGATGATCGAAAAGTTCTAGAAGCTTGCTTGAGGTTGCGCACCGCTCCTACAAAAATGACACCCAAGGAATTCATGCTCTGTTATGTCCGATCTTCAAATTCGGACATAGCTTTACTGAGGGGCCAGTGGGCCCAACCAAAAGGGATAAGCTCGACTATGGAGCTGGTGGAGGCAATCAGAGATTTGCTTGTCCGCACCAAAACCGGTAGGGGTGCGTGGAAGCAGATGATTGAGACAGAGGTCAGCAGTTCATTGCTTCTCTGCTCATATTGGAGCTTTTATTTGATGAGTACTGGGTATTTTGGTTACACACAGGCAACAAAAATCTTGCAAGCTGAAAAGGCTCCCAAGGGAAACTATCCCTCCGGGGGGTTTCAGAGCTCCAAGACTGTTGATGCTGCCTTCTTTGGCACAGAACAGCAAGAGCGTAGGGACCAACAACTTTCGGAGGCACACATGCCATTCCTCTATAACATCCTGATGGGTGCTACCAGTTGATGACCAGGGTCTCTTGGTTTTGATCGGTGATAGCATCTTTGCTGCTTGGGCGAGATACCTACGGTCTGGAAGGTTGGGAGGAGGTGTCCAGCTAATGATCCCCACTACAAAGTGTACTCATGCAAACATTTATTACTCAATGGAGGAGTACAGCTACCCGGAAATCTGTACAAATAATGTGGCTTCCTGATACACCTTTTGTCCAGATGGACGGGCAGCTTATGGAGTTATGAGAGGTGTCATATTTTTTCTTTGGTCTTACTACAGCCAATCCCAAAAAGCTTGCGGGCTGGGATTGGCGATTTTTTGGTTTTTTTATTTTCTGCGCCACTCAATTTCTGCGCCCCGCCGGCCCATACAGGCCTTGGCAACGCAGCCAAAATCACTAACTTTTTTCTTTTTGAAGTTGGAGGGATGGGACCTGTCCCATCCGATTCCTCGAGCAGATTTGACCCCCACCGCTCCTGCTCCGCCATGCACCTGGAATTGCAGGCCATCCCCCTGACCTCGCGATTGTGCAATCGGCCTGCAAGCCGCATTTCTGGAGCCTGCATACCGGGTTGTACTGGTGATGAGGTGCAGAAAAAGGTGGCGCAGAGTAGAAAAATTGGCCAAATCCCCCAGCTGCATCCGCAAGCTTTTTGGGATTGGCTGTATAACACCAAGGAAGGTGCATCTATCGTGGTCAGATCAATTTAAAAAAAAAAGAATGGTAAGGCCTGATTCCTGGCTCCTCAGGCTACTCCCAACCTTCCTGCTGGCAAATTTGGTTGCAACACAATAAATTATCTAATTTGTTTTGACACTTTTATGGCTCAAAAACCCATAGTGTCCCCGCCAGCCTGTCGACATTAGTCGCAAGCCCCTCTTTCAGAGGTCGCTTCGCGACCCGAAAGAGGGGATGGAGTTAAGCTAGAGTCGGACCTTGCTGTCAAAGGCGCTATATTGTGAACCGGGCTATTGTGATAATGTGTGGTTGGTACTATTTTCCAGCGCAGCGTGCACCGCCATGAAGTTAAGGCTTGTGACGAGACCCCCCGGGGAAACCCGTGTCAGAGTCCAGACAACCGACTACCACTCCCACTGAAAACAACTACTATCAAAGAAAACCATCGTAACCATCAAGGATGACCGCGAATGAGCCGAAGAACACATCAAACGAAGGCGAAAAGGAAATAATGGAAGAAGCTAAACCTACGCCGGAGTCAGCACACGAAACGTCTGGAGTAACTCTGGAGGACTCTGGTACCACAGGACCCAGTCAACCGGACAATCAGGATGAGCTCACGATCGAGGGTCAGAACTTAGATGGGGAGGCAGGAATGAAGGAAGAGGAAGAAAAGCAGAAACCACAAGAACCAGAACAACAAGAACCAAAACAACAAGACCCAGAACAACAAGAACCAAAACAACAAGACCCAGAACAACAAAAAGAAAAACTAGAAGAAACAGCGGAAGAGCGGCCCCCAGAGACTCAGCACGACCAAGAACCAAAACCAGAGCAAAATTCCATCCAACCCCAAAGCAGATTAGAGAGTGAGCAACCCGATCAATACAGTCCACAAGTCCAGGAACTTCTAGCCATCTTCCCTCAGATCCAACC
>SMGU01004576.1:0-20595 GCA_004348175.1 Puccinia novopanici
AATAAAAATAAAAATAAAAATAAAAATAAAAATAAAAATAAAAATAAAAATAAAAATAAAAATAAAAATAAAAATAAAAATAAAAATAAAAATAAAAATAAAAATAAAAATAAAAATAAAAATAAAAATAAAAATAAAAATAAAAATAAAAATAAAAATAAAAATAAAAATAAAAATAAAAATAAAAATAAAAATAAAAATAAAAATAAAAATAAAAATAAAAATAAAAATAAAAATAAAAATAAAAATAAAAATAAAAATAAAAATAAAAAAGGAACATGAAATAATAATAAATAAATAAATACAATAAATAAATAAAAACCTTGAATATTTTAACTCTACATGAGGGCTCCATACTCACAAAAGTAGTTACAAAAATAAATCAAGAAGCTTAACTCCCATAACTGGTTTGAGGGAAGCTTGGATGGACAACATTTTTCAACCCTGGCGGTTTTCAACTCAAGACACAAACTTCTTACAATTTTAAGGCCAACTCACTACTACACTCAGTCAAGAGGATCAACAAGCTCCAGCACAAATCTACACTCCTTCAAGAAAATTCAAACTTCAACTGATTAAGATTTGGCGGATGTCAAGGAAATTTTCTGGGGACAGACAATAAGTTGGAGAAGGATGTGGTATTCTCAGATGTTAAAAATTAAAAATTATTTATTTTCTATTATTTTCTATCAATTTTCTTTATTTTTAACTCAAAAGGCCATAAATCAAACAAACTGCTGGCAGAAATGAATTCTATGGCCCAAATTACCCCCTGGTCACCTTGGATGGCAACATCTTAAACCCCTTGGATCAGAAGCTATGGTCAATCAACATATCCCCTTGGCCACCATCAGCTACACAAAAACAATCACAACCATATCATTCACCTTTTGCTGTTTGCACAGCCCAGCACAGCCCAACACAGCTTGCGCAGCACATCATAGCCTCATGCACACTGCCTCATGGCTGCGCATTGGTTCTTATTTTATACTTCCTCATATTTTACCATTCTTATGTGCATACCTCTCAGAACAGCCTCATGGCTGTGTAGAAGCAGTGTATCACAGCCTCTTATAGTCTTTTTCCATATTTTATACTCCCCTATATTACACCAGACTTATTTACATACTCTTGTAGCACAGCCTTATGGCTATGCAGAAGCAGTGTAGCACAGCCTCATGGCAGTGAAATGTCAGTGCAAACACAGCCTTATTGCTGTGTTCTGTACTTTTCCCCCTTGTAGCTAAATTCCCTAACTCTTGTCTATTTAAGGAGGCTCTCCTCCAGTTGTTTCCCCCTTACTCACCAGATTCTGGCATCAGACATACAATAGTACCTTATAATTAGTCTTATCCCCTATCCATTTCCCCTTCCGGAGCTTGGATTGGAGATCAAGGGTAGCGGCAGGTTTAAGACCTGATTCTGTATTCATGACTAGGTCTGACACCTTATCAGAGCAGTGGGGTTTTGCCTCTTGGAGATGGAAACCTCTTTGTGGTTCAGGCCTGTGGCTCATATGCCGCAGGCACTGCTCTTCACGGTGTGTGGGCTGAGGGGGGGGAATGTCCCTTGCGGCCACCGAAGAGACTGGATGTCAGCTTGCTACTATTTAGAGACAAGCTTACATAGAGCAAAATATACCAGAAATAGAAATAATATAAATATATAATTAAAACTAGAAAATATTATGATACAATAATTAAACCAATGGATTCCCCATCTAAAATAACCTAGGGTCATCCTTGGAAGGTATTCCTATAAAATCATCCCTTCATACCTTTTATCAAGGCAACCTTAGGGACTTAGAAAAATATCTGAAGACTCATAACATGTATACTACATTACACACCCTCTAGACAAAAATATAAAGCTAATAAATATATACATAAACATGAAATATAAAATAAAATAATAAGAATAAAGAATATAAAATATGTAGTTAAAAATAGTAATGTACACTGCAAAAAAAACTTTATCAACTGCCTGCAGTTGACATTCAGCATGCTCCAGCCAAGCTGCCATCCAAACTCCACATGTTTGCATATGTAGATTTTTTGGCACAGTCACTGTGCAGTGTGCACAGTGACTGTGCATCCAAGCTTGGTTGAAACAATATTGGAGAAAGGTTTGAGTAACACCACAAGCTTCCTTGGACCTTCAGCATGTCAACTGCAGGCAGTTGAGCATGTTTTTCCCACAGTGGTACTATGAGAAAAATCCCATCCTATACATGTGAAACTATTTTGAATTAATAATTCAAAATGAATCTGTTTTAAGCGTCAGGAATGATGTAACATGCCCACAAATTTGAAATAAATAAACCAGTGGGAATAATCCCACAATACAACAAAATGCCTCAAAATGACACATATTGAAATGACCACCTGTCAGAGAGAAAGACAAGGGACCACCCTAGAAGCTACTAGATGAGTAATATCCATCTGAATTTGTCCTCAGGGTCCCAGAACAGGCTTATAAGGGCAGCTATTCCTCCCTTGAAAAGCTTCCCCCAGCTTTTTCCACCAGTAAGTGTTCTACCCAGTGCTTTCCACTAATCCCAATATGAGTGTGCAGTCTTGTAGGAATTACCAGTGCTCTTAAAAGCCTTCCATTTTGTCTCCAAGCCACCAACACACCCCATTAACCTCATCCAGTGGCCCTTTCTTGGAATCCCTTCTGCAGGAATATTAGTGTAAGTTCTTGTTCCTGCTAAGATTCCACCACCCTTATCACTGGGTACCTTAAAAACCCCTGATATTCAGGCCCCAGTTTGTCTAGAAACCCTGTTTATCAGGCTTTAGACTTTGAGGGCACCATAAAAACCCCTGCTTAGCAGGCCCCTCCTCATTTACCCTTTTTGTGGCACTTTTTGTGCACTTCTTATTCTAATTTTCTAGCCCCTTATCCTTTGGGCTATCAACCTAAAATATCCATAAACTACCTTCCCAAACTCTATCTATCCTTCCCTGCCACTTTTGCAGCCCTTGTAGCTAGAGGAATTCAGTTCCTGGCATCAAGGAAGCTGACAATTGGGGGTCTGGCCGGGAATTTTCCACAAAAAACTCGCGCTTTCTGCTCCTGTGCTCTTGCTTACATAATCCTTTCCTTTTCCCATTCCACCTTCATTCAAACACTAGACTAACCAACCTTTGTTCTATTTATTCTTCTCACCTCGGTATCCCTTATCTTTTCACTTTCCAAATAGAAAAAAAAAAAAAGAATAAAAAAAAAAAAATTATAAATAAAAAAAAAGAAAAAAAATCTCAATTCTTTTCTTACTCGACTAAAATTCACTCAAACGATTTTATTGTAAGAAACTTCCTCTACTCTCAAATCCAATATACTTCTGACTAGTTTCTCCTCAATTTTTTAGACTTCTCCATTACACCCTCCAGCCTCATAAAAACGGTTGTCGTAGTCGAATTCAAGGAAACAGTCTAGACTTACCAAGTAAGCAACCTTTGATACAATATTCTCTTGTCCTTAAAATAGAAAAACTAAGATCAATCCTTCTTTCCAAATCGCCTAACCGACTACGTTATTGGGAAAACCTGTTTGTATCTTTTCTAATTTTTTCTTCTCAAGTGAACCTAAAAGAAAACAATAAGCTCATCCAATATTATCTTTGATATCTCAAAACTAGGAAAGAATAATTCATTCCTAATTATCAGCCAACCAACTGGGAAAAATTATTCGACGACAAACAAAGAAGAATTGTTCTTCTACACATTCGACACCAGAAATCTGTGGACCTAGAAGCAAAAATCGAATTCAACCAACTACTCCGAGATCATAAACGACTTAAACAACTACAACGGAAACAGAAAAGTAAGTCAGATCATTTTTTCTTACCATAATACTTCTTCAATAAAATAACTGACTCAGTACCTTTTTAGTGTCCAACAATACTACCAACACAGCCAACACGGCTTCTATCCTCCCTCGAGTCTCCTCGGTTAACACTACCAACCTCACGACCGATAAAGGACAAAATCCGCCCTTCACTACTCAGAAATACAGTCCTCCCGAGAACAATAACGAAGAGGATTATGACAAGTACGACGAAGAAGACTTGATTAATTACAAAGGTCAGCTATTTTAAATCAAGGTCCTCAAGCAGAAACACTGCCCAGTACTAATTACTATATATACAAAATGTCTACTAGATCCCAAAGACCCACTCTGTCCGGCCCGCTCCCACCAACAACCAGACCCCGCCAAAAAGGGAAACAACAAGGAGCTAGCGGCAAAGATCAAGAAGCTCAGCGTGACCCAAGCTGCAGCCCCTCAAGAGTATCGTCCAGCGAATCAACAGAAGGACGCAATGGACATAGACAAAGAACCCCCTCTTTCGTCGGAAGCTACCCGATCACGCCAATTGACCAAGGATGACCTTGAGATAATAAAAAACAAAGACCACTCGAACGAAGTCACAGTCCTCAGCAAGAAAGAAAAGATCAAAATTCTAGTCAAGGAACACGTCGCAATAAAGGAATGTTATGATCAAGCCAAAGCCAATCAAGAAGTCCAAGCGATGCGCCGATACCTCCACCAAGCCCAGGAAAGCCAAAAAGTGCTCCGGCAAAAGCACATTCCGAACCAAGAAATACAGGACTACGTGCAAGGCTGGAATCCTTGGGAAGAAAAACGACAACAGTTCTCTCCCAACCCGGAAAACAACGGCAAGAAACGATTGAGCATATCTCAAAACATGAGATACTGCGACTGACAAAAGTGGATGAAGGTAGCCGAAATATCTCTAGCGGCAAAAGGATTATACAATGCGATCAATTAAAAAAGGAGGAAGTATCTCTATCTCTCTTAAATACTATAAATCATAACATACATGTCTTAGATTCAAATACTAGAGATGTAGTTAAAGAGGTGATTAGCACCACAAATTACAAGTTTGAGGAAATGAAGTCAAATATCAAACAAATACTTGAGCAGTCCTGCCCTTGTGCCACAAAAATAGTGAGAGAAATAGAAAACAATATCAGTACTCTAACTCATATAGCGCAGAATATAGATTTGAAATGTGTTGCCCTTGAGAAACAGATGAGAGAAGTAGATGAAAATACAATGAAACATGCTGATTTTATTGCTTCCACTATCAAAGAAACAGTGATAATAGAACAACAAAAAAAAAAATCAGAAGGAATTTGCTGAGATGAAAAATGTATTCAAACAAATTATGGCTGACATGATAGAACAGAATTTGCAGAATCATAGCAAGATGATGACAGAGATCAACATGATTAAGAATGATATCAGAGATTTGAAGATTGAAACCTCCAGGAAAAGAGGACTTATGTATAGTCAATCTGAAAGTCAGGAGGAAAATGTAAAAAGTGCTAGTCCTCAGACAAGTGAGATCCTACCTCCCAAAATTGATGAGGATACTCTTAATAAATTATTGCCCCCGCCTCAAGGATTCGCCAAAATTCTCAGGTACAGGAGAATATGACCACATAACCTTTATGAAATACATAAACCATATTCTGACATCTTACAACGCAAATGAAAGAGTAGTCTTAGTCAGACTTCCTAGACTTTTTGAAGATGTAGCCCTAGACTGGTTTGTTACTAAACAACAAGCAGTAGGCAATCAGAGTTGGGCTACATGGAAAGAACTCATTCATGCCAATTTGGAACAAGGATATGGAAGAAGAAAATGCAGAAAAGTTTTGAGAATGATTATTTTGACCCCTCTAAACATTCAGCCCACAAATGGTGCCTCACCCAAAAGAAAAGGCTAGACTGTATTTATAAGAACTTATCTCAAGAAGAAATTAATGAGAAAATTTTAGATCAATGCAGAGGAAACCTAGACCATGCAGTAAGGAGCAGGATTGACCTGGATACAGACCTCACTAACCTGATCAGTACTATTGAAGAAATAGTAGAAATGACAGGGATGAACAGGAGGTTCAAAGACAATCCTGTTAGTAAAAACATTAACAATGAGGAGAATAATAAAGATACCAAGAAAGAAGAACCAGTTAAAAAGATCCCTACTCCTGAGTGTTACAACTGTGGGGAAAAAGGACATAGAAGACCTGAGTGTCCCAAACCAAGGAGGAGAGTAAATAATATCCAACTGGAACCAGCAGAAGAAGAAGACTCTGATTCAATGTCACAGTCCCAATTTGAAGTAATACAGATTGAACCAGAGCATAATATATCTGTCATTCAAGCAGATATAGGAGATGATATGATTATTAATGAAATACAAGGAGAATCTAATTTACCTCAGAAATGGAATCCTTCTTTAGAAATAGGAAATGTGTCTGATTCCAAGCTTATGACCAACAAACCAGAAGAAGGCAGAAGTTACACTCTAGGAAAGACATGTTACTCTACAGTCTTGTGTGAAGGAAAGGAAGTCAAAATATTGCTAGACATTGGAGCCTTTTGCTCCTGCACTAGCAGTAAGTTCTTAAATTGTTGTTATCCTAACTGGAAAAGTAATTTATTGCCTATTCCTAAAGCCAAATTCAGTAGTTTTAATGCTTCACTAGAACCTATAGGAATAGTCACCATGCCCCTTATATTTCCACACTCCAAAGGATCATTGAGACTGAAGGTAGAATTTGTAGTACTTCAAGATGCACTATGTGACTACCTGATATTGGGAAATGATACACTTTATATGTACGGAATAGACATCTTTCAAAGCAAAGAAAGGTTCTACACCATTGGAGGGGACTGGAAGAAGAAATTCCTCATTTGTAACATTAACACTAAATTACCAGAGGAATTGATAGGTAAGAATCCTCAGTCTCAATCAGAATTATTGGAATTTCAGAAAGAATATATGTCATTGGCAGAGATAAGCGATAATCTGAACAAACATCAGAAGATGGACATTCTGAATATCTGTTTCAACTTTAAAGAAGCCTTTTGTACTAAAGAAGAACCTATAGGTAACATAGTAGGACATGACCTAAAGATCGAATTAACAGTACAACCTCCTTACCCTCCTCTGCTAAGAAGAGCTCCATATCCTTCTAGTCCTAAATCCAGAGAAGCTTTAGAAACACATATAAAGGAATTACTGGATCTAGGAGTTATTAGGAAAGTAGGTCATAATGAACAAGTGGAAATAACCACTCCTGTGATAATAGCATGGCACAATGAGAAATATAGGATGGTAGGGGACTTTAGATCTTTAAATAATTATACAAAGCCTGATTACTATCCTATACCTAGGATTGATCACTCCCTACATAATTTATCCAAAGCCAATTATATTACCACCATGGATGTGCTGAAAGGATTCCATCAGATACCCATAGATCCTGATAGCAGGAAATTCTTAAGAATTATTTGCCATCTAGGAATATATGAATATCTAAGAATGCCTTTTGGTATCAAGAATGCTCCATCCCATTTTCAAAGGATGATGGACTCTATATTTGGATCCTTCATTAGACAAGGGTGGATGATGGTGTATATAGATGACATTATTATCTACTCTGAGGAATGGACATCTCACCTAGAACAAATTACTAAAGTTCTTCTGAGAGCTGTGGAAGCAGGAATCAAGATTTCAATCAAGAAATGTAACTTTGGATATACAGAATTAAAAGCATTAGGACATATAGTATCTGGTTTATCTCTAGCCATTGACCAAAATAAAGTGGCCGCGGTGCTTAAGAAACCCATCCCCCAGAATAGAACAGAAATTATGTCCTTTTTAGGATTCTGCAGCTATTACCAACAGCATATCCCCAAGTTTGCTAATGTGAGTAAGAGTCTGTACTCCTTATGTAATAAAGACACAATATTTGAAATGACTTATGAAAGGGTCCAAGATTATGAAGAATTAAAGGTCCTTATTACAACAGCTCCTGTATTAGCCCAACCAGACTACTCCAAACCTTTCATCTTATATATTGATGCCTGCCTAGATGGTTTGGGAGCAGCTCTTCACCAAGAATTTATCATTGATGAAAAACCTATGGAAAAACCTATTCTGTTTATTTCTAGACAAATTAAAGCATCTGAGAAAAAGTATGGTGCTAGCCAGATGGAATGTTTAGCTCTGGTCTGGGCCTTGGAGAAACTTCATTACTACCTTGAAGGATCCAAGTTTGTAGTAATCACTGACTGCATGTACAGCAGTAAAAACACTCATGAATATGAAGACACCTAACAGACATATGCTAAGATGGCAGATAGCTATCCAACAGTATAGAGGCCATATGACTATAGTCCATAAAGAAGGAACTAAACATAAAAATTCTGATGGCTTAAGTAGATGGGCCTTGCCCAATACCCCAGATAACCCGGCGTATGACCCAGAAGATGAAGATATTTTCCCTATATTAGGCATACATGTCTGCGACTTAGATTCAGCTTTCTTTGATTTAGTTAGACAAAGCTATGACTCAGATTGTGAACTCCTGAAACTAGGGAACATTTTGAGCAATGAAGATAGTTCATCTGAGCTAATAGCTAGTCTTCCAGGACCCTTAGCAAAGCCATACAAAGAAGGAAAATTTACCCTCTTGGATGGGCTAATATACTATAGACACAGACACTTTAGTGTACTAGTACTTTGTGACAAAAACCAAATACAGAGTATTTTACAGGAGTGTCATGATTCTATAATCACAGGCGACCTCTCAGAAGAAAGAACCATGCACAGAATTAAACAGACAGCATGGTGGCTGGACTGGAGAAAAGAAGTTGAGCAATATATCCAGTCATGTGATGTGTGTCAGAAAACCAATAAGCAAACAGGAAAAAGGTTTGGGTTATTGCAAACTATACAAGAACCCAAGACTAGGTAGGAGATTATCAATATGGATTTTGTTACAGGCATACCACCTGCAGGCCCATACTCCTACAACTCAGTTCTTGTAGTAGTAGATAGATATTCCAAGAGGGCTAGGTTCATTCCTAATCATAAAGATGATACAGCAATGGAAGTAGCTCTATTGTTCTGGAACAGAGTCATGGCAGATGTAGGGATACCCAAAATCATCATTAGTGATAGAGATCCTAAATTCACATCTGAATTTTGGAGTAATTTACATGACATGCTTGGAACAAAGCTAGCTTTTAGCACTGCTTACCACCCACAAACGGATGGATTAGCAGAAAGGATGATTCAGACTTTAGAAGACATGATTAGGAGATTTTGTTCCTTTGGTCTAGAATTTCAAAACAAAGGAGGATATACTCATGATTGGGTAAGCCTATTACCTGCCCTAGAGATTGCATATAACAGTAGCAAACACTCTACAACTAAGGAGGTCCCCTATACTCTGGAAAGAGGTTGGACACCTAGGATGCCTAAAGATACCATTAATGCTAACCTCCCTCATGTACACCCCACAGCCTCAGATTTCAAGAAAATGATTGATATAGCCCATCAGCACGCACACCAATGCGTAAAAGACGCAGCGGAATATAATAAGAATAGATGGGATAAAAGTCACAGAGAACCTGAATTCCATATAGGTGATAAAGTTCTTCTGTCAACAGTCAACTTTAACAATTTAGGAGGAAATAAGAAATTGAAACCAGCCTTTGTAGGGCCCTTTACAGTAAAAACTCTACACCATGCCAAAAGTGAGGGGAATACATCTCAGGTGACATGAAGATAACTCCAAAAGCAATTCAGGCCATACACTTAGTATAAAGTGATTCAACTCTCTGATTAGGACAAAGGGGCCATTGTTATCATTGTGGAGTATTACAAAAGTAATCATGGAATTTTAATGGTTGTTACTGAATGTCACCTGACTTGTATTCCCCTCATTTTTTGCATGGTGCTACATGGAAGAAATGCGGTAGAAGTAATTCTCAGTGAAGAACTTTCCAGGAAACATCCTGTATTCCCAGTAAGCCTGATTAAGCCTTACATACCCAGAGATAAAGAAAAAGTGATAGAACCGGAACCTCTACCATTAGTAGCAACTCCTCCAACGGAACAATTGAAAGTCCACAATATATTAAAATATAAAAAAGAGAGGATTAATGGAAAAGACATTAGACTATACTTAGTAAGGTATAAAAACCAATCAGCAGACAAAGATGAATGGCTGCCAGAAAACAATATTCCTGATGCAGCTGTCCACCTGAGAAATTACAGAGCTTCTAGAAGAAATTGACATTACCTCAATGAAGAGAAACTCATCTTGAGGGTAGGGAATGTCAGCTTGCTACTATTTAGAGACAGGCTTACATAGAGCAAAATATACCAGAAATAGAAATAATATAAATATATCATTAAAAATATAAAATATTATGATACAATAATTAAACCAATGGATTCCCCATCTAAAATAACCTAGGGTTATCCTTGGAAGGTATTCCTATAAAATCATCCCTTCATACCTTTTATCAAGGCAACCTTAGGGACTTAGAAAAATATCTGAAGACTCATAACATGTATACTAAATTACACACCCTTTAGACAAAAATATAAAGGTAATAAATATATACATAAACATGAAATATAAAATAAAATAATAAGAATAAAGAATATAAAATATGTAGTTAAAAATAGTAATGTCCATTATCCCCTTTAAACCTATATCCGAACTTGCCAAGCAATCACCATGCCTTTCCGCGTCATCCTTTGGTTGTTCAATTGTCTGCCTCAGACCACTCAACATCGATCTGGCTCTTCGCCCAGCTTTTATTTAACACCAAAGATTTCTGAAGTGTCGTCCTTGTTGTTCGCCCACCTCCTTTCACCCTCTATATATTTGCCCTCCCAACACTACCAGCCAAATTTTCAATTATCCTTCCACCAATCGACTCATTTCCTCAGATTACTAGTGTCTTTGCCACCCCATCAATACCACTTCACATTTTATTCTACCCCCTCAGCACTGACTTCAAGCCTGCTCGCCGTTCTCCACCATGAATCCCAATTCCTCCACTACCCCAACAACCCAACCACCTCCTGAATCCCAGGCTGCCTCAGGAGACGCAAATCTCAGCTCTGCCTCAGGTATGTCTTGTCCTCATTGATGTCCCAAATCAATTTTATTCTATTGTTGATTATTGTTGATATGCGCTGTGCAGCTTTAGATTCCTTAAAGGGACCGGCGCCTTCTCTTGAGGCCTATGCAAACTATCAGGCAATTGCGCCACCGAATGTCCTCTGCAGTGAAAGGAGACAAGCCGGCAAAAAAGAGTATCTGACAGGCTGCGCCAAGCTTGAGGAAATATTGGAGCACACCTTAGGACTTTCTGAGTCAATCCCTGTCCCCCCTGCCACTATTATTTCTGGACTGAGGGAGATGCAAGAGGCGTGCCAAAAGAGAAAGCAAGGTGACACTCCCCCTTTTATCCTCACATTTTTTTGCAACTACTTACTAACCAGTTTATACCAGATGTGATCAAAGGTAAACCCATCCCTCCTGAAGATTTAATCAATTTGACCAACAAAAAAGATGATGCAGACCAGGAGAACCTGCCAAAGTCTGCTTCCACTTTGAGCAACCCACCCTCCAAGCGCGTCCGGGTTGTTTTTGGAAAATCTGCCGGCCAGTCCAATTCCGCCGCAAGTGGCGCACCCGATCCTTCACCTTCAACCAGTCAGCCTAACCCAGACGCTAGCGACGCTGGTGACATGAATGATGATAACCAGTTTAGCACAGGAGGACTTTGTGAGTACCGCCAAAGACTACAAAATTTGGCATTTCATGTTAACAAAGACCTGTTTTATAGCTCTAGCTTTGCCTCCAACCACTCAAGCCAGCAATCCGAGTCCAGCAACTTCCACTCAACCTCCCCACTCCCCAGTCAAGTCTGCCCCCCCAGGTTCCGTGTCTGACAAACCGAACGGAACCAATGATCAGGGCATCCCCAACACAACTGCAACCAACTCGACTGACATCGTAGGTGGGCCCAACCAGTCCTCCCCACAATTGACTGGTGCGGAAGGTGGTCTCAATGATTCCAGATCTACCTTGACTGGTCCCCAAAATTCTAGCGGCATCTCCCCTGCTACAACTGGCCCCCTGCTCACGATACTACCCCAATCTTCAGCTACTACTTCATCAGACAGCTTGTCTACAGCCCTGCCCACCACCACTGATACCACGCCCCTTAGTTTCATCAAAGATGCTTCCCTCAGAGTTGAATGGATGACAAGGGCCACAGTATTGATGATCAAATTGCTGTAGATGCTGAGGAGTTTAAAATGGTGGGTGATGAGCTAGGGGGAGTGCAGTGTTTATAAGATGAAAGGTCTTGAGTTTACAGTCAAAAACAAAAGGTCAAACCTAGATGGTATGCTAACACCGGGAGAAGATGACTAACAAGGCGTAAAACTTGTGTATCAATATTCTCCAACCGTGAGAACCACCGCGGAAGCTTGAAAGGTGATGATGAGAGGCAATGTGTAAGTAAAGACGCTAAGTTTCTGCAAAAGGTTGGTGTGGTGACGCAAAGTCAAACTGACCTGGTACTTGGCTGAAGAACTAATGCATATGAAAGGAGGAAATCTGATAGCCTCAAGCGTGCAAATTCTTTATGCTGATTATGTGGTGATCATGAAAAGCTTATACAGAGAAAGGTCCCCAAAACAAAGGTTTGCAAATGTTTGTATCCCACAAGTTGCTGAGGATAATCCATATGTTTGTTTGTGCACTATACAACCTGTCGATGGCTTGTGGAACCCATGTGCCACGACATGATGCTACATATGTATACTGAATTACTGAAACAGAGAAGAAATTTTTTGATGGTAAGCAACACAAAGCAGTCTGCAGGTGTGCACCGTGTGATCTGGGGAAATATGCAAATCAAAGATCTGAGTGAACCATAAACGGATCCATGTAAATCTATCTCTTGAATTGACTGGCGCCCAGCACTTGGTATAACCAACTGGGTTAACGCCACAACTCGGCACAATGCCTGTCCACGGTGCCTCCAAACCAAGGCGGACGGGAGTTCAATACCCAAACCTCAACAAAGTTTTGCAGTTACTGTGAGTATATGAGGTCAAGTTTTTGGCAGGAGGAGGATTGTGAAGTTGGACAATCGTCCAACTTCACAATGCTCGGCGCCACAGTGAGGCAGGTTATCCCAGCAAATAGTGAAAAGGAGGAAAAGGTATCCGCCGATATTCCGTGAAGTTCAACTGCACGCTGCCACAGCTTGGTTATTCTGAGGTCCAGTTTCTCCAATGTGCATGTACGTAAAAATCCAAACATCCCGGAGGAATGCGGGGGTGTGCAACAGGTATCCTCCTGAGATGATGCTAAGTGCAACCTCACATAGCACACTTATGAAATATAATAACAGTTCAGTTGGGGACTTGCAAAGTAGCGAAGAGGGTCTTGTGTGGTCCATGCGTCTTCTCAAAGCGTGCCCTTCCCGCGATAATGCTCCGGTGGATGCGGCGTCAAGACTGAAAGAGGACATATATCCCTTTTTGTCCTGACATGGACAATGGACGATCGGCCAAGTTGCGAAAACGTGCAACAAATGCAAGTGGTGAGCTCAACATGCAATAAAACCCATGTCTTTTGGTGCCCACAGCCAGCTGTTGAAGCCATCTTGCAAAAGGAGATCAACATATATCAGATATCTCCTTCATTGCAATTGAACATGAGACAAGGGCCCACAATGCCACTTGAGCCCAATTCACAACCCTGGCCACATTGATGAAAGAAGCTTTGTATGAAGCGGTGGTTGAGCGGGCTGAATATTGCCTGCGGAACCGTAGTAAAAGGGTGGACAGCAAGAGTGCAATGGTATGAAGGAGGGAACACACAAATGATCTGTAAAACCTGAGGGGTCCTCTTGTGCACTCACTCACACTGAAGAGCAATGATTTTTCCGTTGACAAGATAGTTGAACCTGGACACACCCACGCCTTGTGATAAGAACAGAAGTGAAGTCATAGTACTAACCTTTAGCATTGTGTTGGAAGTCCATCCGTCCTCTTCTTTCTACCACAATCCCTCAACCACGCCAAATTTCTTGCTCTGTTGACATTCAGCTACCAAAAATGAACCTTGATGAGGAATTCTTCTTGGATGATATCGCTGACAGAGCCCCTGCAGACAGACCAGCTGGAGGTGAGACACTCGCTTTATCTCTAATTACCCCTAGCATTAATCTTGTCACCATTTTGAGTGATATTTTCAGATGTCCTGCTAGAGACCCTTGCAGACGGCAGCCAGCGTCGGCGCAAAATTGCCAAAGATCGCGCTCAAGATCGACAAACCGGCCAAACGCTTGCCAGGATTGTGACACAGGCACCTGAAGATAAGCTGCACCATTGTGAAAAAACCCTCCGCAGTTTGCAAACTTTTACAAAAGTGATGATGGGTCTTCCCAGCTCGGCTAAACCTGAGGAACTGGCAACTGGGGTCACGGCAGACGAGCTTGCCGTTTGGGAGAGCTTGAGAGAGCGCCGCAAGATCGCCTTGAAAAAGTGTTTAGACAAGGAGACCGCCAAAAATCCAATGGCAAACAAGCAAGAAGTAAAACTTATCCGCAAGAATGCTCTTGATACTCTCAAAAGCCGCCTGGTGGGTGTAACATTCCGTAGTGCGCCATGTTGGGTTGTCTGTTTCTCTTTCTCTCTGTTGTTCTTTCTCCGCTGTGCTACACACCTTTCAGCCACATGTCACATGTTCTTGTAGCTTACCTGGAGCAGCTCACGTGGAAGGATTCCTTTCCTCATCCTTCCACATTCCACCTCATCTGCTCCAGGTACGCAGTTCTCTTGTTCTGATCTCTTTCTTTCTTTCTCTTTCTCTCTTGTTTCTTCCTTCTTTGTTCTTCTGTCTCATGTCTCAGTCTCTTTGTCAAGTATACTGGCTCTACTCCACGGAAGTGGCGTGCCAAGTATAGACAACAACAAAAAAAAGAGGTAATTATGAAATTACCAAAGACCAAATTATCAGTTAAAAAACTGATAATAAACAAAGCAAAGCTCTTGAACACTTATATTGAAGTGTAAGAGAAAAGAAACAGGTTACTACCCTGCTACCAGCTTCCTAATATGGAATGTGAATCCTTCAGAAGGGTTACCTAGACTTTAACACAGGTCTTCCCAATCAACTTATATAATAAGTTATTGAGGATGGAGTATATTATACTAAGATAATAATAAGGAAAAGGCCAGTCCTCCTAATAATAAGAGAAGGGAAATGCCTTTGTAGCTTATAACTTACCTATACTAAATAATAACTGAGGAGGAGTGGTCCCAAATAGGGGGAAATGGCTCTCCTTAAATGTTGTGAGGCCTTCCCTTGATCCAACTAGATGATCTGCTCTGTTCAGGGCTTGGAAGCGGCCACAGGGAGCTAATTTCAACCATGCCAAGGCTTATTGGGTAAATCCTCCTTTTTGGTATTTCATAAAATATCATTTTTCATGCCATATTTTCATGGTTATCATGTAGGCTGTGTAAACTGTATTTCAGAATGGCTTTCACAGGCCTGGAAGCGCACTGGATGCCAAGGAAATGATCATTACATGTGATTAATCTCTGTTCTTTTCACACATGTTGTGAAATATAACAGAATTAAGCTCAAACATGTGAATTTTGGATTTCCATAATTATAATTTTAATTCTAAATACATAAATGGTTGAATATTATTTTTATATGAATTATCAAAAAGAAATATCAATATATCAAAAGTCCATAATTGTGTGATGTGTTTGAGTAGGAATTGAACTCAGCTCCTATTTGAGTCAATGATAATTCCAAGAGGCCAAGTCTTAACCACTATACTATCTTGCAATTGTATGATGAGGGAACAATAATTTAGAAATATATATTAATTTTGCTGCTCACAAGAATTAATTTATAATATTAATTTCTTGGTGGCTGACACTCTTCCATTATGCTAATTCATCCTTCCACATTCCACCTCATCTGCTCCAGTCCATCTCATCAGGTTATGAGACCCAGTTCTCGACCGCTGAACATTCTCGTGTTTTCTTAAGGATCCGTAAGCTTTTCGTGAAAGCCGAACTAGTGGTTGCAGCCTCCTCCCTCGCCATTTTTGAAGTCATCGCCAACCGTATCGTCACTCATGGCATCCTCTCAGCCTCCCGCCGATTCCGGTACCGTCTCCATTCCGTCGCAAAAACTCTCTAGCGCACGGCTTCCTGTTCTCAAATCCACGGGTCCCGAGTCCAACTACTTGGATTGGGAGCTCGTAGTCTATGCCTATCTAGATGCTGCCGGTCTGGACTATGTCGTGGACAAACCCGGCCCGCCTAAACCAACTGACCCCTGGACGGCAGAGAACAAATTCGTGTCATCACGCAAACTATCGACAGCTCCAATCTTCGATATGTGCGCGATTTTTGTCGTGACGCTTACGGCATGTGGAACGCCCTCCGCAAAGCTCATCAGGATTCGTCGACTGGTGGTCGAGTCTACTGGTTAAGAAAACTTCTTCTGACCAGAATGGAGGGCGATGACATTATTACTCACATCGACACCATGGCAAACTTTTACCAACAACTTAACTCTCTAGTCTCCGCCGAAAAACCTCTCAGTCTGGATGATGTTCATGCTGCGGCTCTACTCAGCTCAATACCGCAAGACTGGCTCCATTGTGTGTCTTCCCTTATGAACCAGGATGGGGTCAAAACCGAGTCAATTGTGTCCGCGCTGAAAAACAAACACATCAGGTGTCAATCTCAGACGGAAACCATCGCCTCGGTTTCTTCCGCCAAAACTAAGCCCCCACCCGCCAAACGTCCCTCTGACAACCCCAAGAAGAGCCGCCATTGCGTCTTCTGCAACGTAGATGGCCATGATCTGAACGGATGCAATAACACCCGGCGTATCCTAAATGAGCACAAAGCAAGTCAAAAGTCAAGACAGGACTCATCCTCTCAATCGAAGACCGCCTCCAAACCTGCCGCTCGAGCGGGTCAAACCACGACAGCATCTCTCACCTACCCTGCTGAAGAGTCCGATTACTCAGGCTCCGAGTTCGATGTCGTCGCGGGGCACGCCGCAGTGTCTTTATCCTCCACATTTGTAGAATCCTCCTCTGGGGATGCCAACATCGACTCGGGGTGCTCAATCTCTATGACCCCCGATCTCTCTTGTATCTCAAACCCTCGCCCCGACAACACTCCAATTCGTCTCGCCGACCATTCACTCGTCGAGGCCACCCATAAAGGCATGGGCAAGCTGCCTATCGCTGGTGGCAAAACCCTCCCGACTCTCGTGGTACCATCCCTTCATGAACCTCTTGTTTCAGTTGCGGGGCTGTGCGACGTTGGTCTAGCAGTAGTTTTCAAGTCCAATTCGTGCAAGATCTACTCGGCCTCGGACGTCAACCCCCCTTCCAAAGCACTTGGCGCAGGCTATAGGCGTGGAAATCTTTTCTACCTGCCGAGCGAGCCTGTGAGCTCTAAGTCTGCCTCCTTCCTAACACTTCCTGTAGTTGACCGGTCCCTTCTGGGGTACCACGTCCGTTTTTCTCATATAGGCCTCCGGCCCCTGAAGAAAATCCTTCAACTCAACAAGATCACACCCTCCATTATGAACGAGGTTGATGTCCAGCGATGTCCGGTGTGCATTCAATGCAAAATGTCCCGACTTCCGTTCAAATCCCGCAGGCCATACAGGTCCACCGCGCCTGGCCAACTGATTCATTCCGACGTGGCATCATACGAAGTTCCCTCACGCGAAGGCTATAAATATTTTGTAACCTTTGTTGATGATTTCTCTAAATTCACTGCTGTCTTCCCCATGAAATGCAAAAGCAATACTTTTCACTTCTTCAAGCTGTTTCGGTCGTCATTTGAGAGCTCCAGAAATGTTTCAATACGCGCACTTCGCACGGATAATGGTGGAGAGTATTTGTCAAAAGAGTTCTCTTCTTTTCTTTCCTCGTCGGGCATTCACCATGAACCAGGCCCTCCCCATTCACCAGAGCTGAATGGGGTGGCAGAAAGGACAAACCGGACGATCCATAATCTGGTCCGCTGTGCTCTTCTTCAGTCTTCCACTCCAAAGTCCTTCTGGGCAGATGCCCTCAGACATGCGTCTCACGGGTTCAACTTTTTCCCGTGTAACTCTCCTGCAGGTTTCAAACCCCCAGCCTCAGTCCTTGGTCTTTCCCCTCTCCCACTTGAATCTCTGCATCCTTTCGGATGCCTGGCGTGGTACAAAGTTCCGGAAGCCGATTGTCGCAAACTGGACTCAAAGGCCCGCTCCTCTCTTCTCCTATCATACCTATCCAATGGAAACGGCTATCGCCTGTGGGATCTAGAGAAGCGTACGGTGGTGAAGTCTCGCGACGTTATATTTCAGGATGCGACGTTTCCCTATCCCACCAAACTTCTTTCCCCCTCTGAACCACTCCATGTGGAAATCTCATGGCCGGATGTCAAGCAAGCTCCGCTCTCACGTACCCTTCCTCCTGTCACCGCCTCTAGTTCACCTCCTGTCCCGTTCTCGTCTGAACCTTTGAATTCTCCTCCTGACCCAACTCCCCCTCCTGTCGACATCCCGCCGCCGCGGCCTCCTCCTCTTTCAGTTCCTGAGCGAGGGGGGGTCAAGCCAGCACCATCGTTTCGCCTCCCACGCGCACTGGTTGCTCAACCAAGGTCACCAGTGGCGATCTCATCAGACTCAGACTCTCCTCCGTCGTCGGATAGCTCCCCGAACGACTCTCCACTTGTCTCAACCCGCAACTCCCCAACGATGGAGTCATCTACCTCCGACATCGTTCGAATCACCCTGCCGCCCCTGTCTAGGCCGAGTCCTTCACCTTCTTCAGGGCCCTCTGGTACCGCATCTGTACCGGAAGCCCCTATGACGGATCAGCCTCCACTCCAGTCCCCTCCCAGACGCAGGTCAGGGAGGGCAAGGAGGGCACCTGACCGTTATGGGCAATGGTCAAAGAGCGCCAAGGCCACTGAGGACGTTGACACCCCCAAGACCTGGCGACAACTCCTCAAGTCTCCGAACAAACTGCGATGGCTCAAAGCCGCCGAGGATGAGTTTGCCTCCCTCATGGGTATGCAAACGTGGAGACTCGTCCCTCACCCCCTAAAGAGGAAAATAATCAAATCCAAGTGGGTTTTCAAAGTCAAAAGACGCCCCGATCACTCCATCCAGAAGCTCAAAGCCCGACTTGTGGCCATGGGATACTCGCAGGTTCATGGTCTCGACTACCAGGAGGTATTCTCTCCAACCCTACGCCTTGAAACCCTCCGTCTCATCTTCAGTCTGCTTGCGTCTAACAACTGGAAAGGTCGCCAGGTCGACTTCAAGACCGCGTTCCTCAATGGCCATCTTGAAGAACCGATATTCATGGAGCAGGCCCCAGGTTTCGAAGATCCTGCCCACCCTGATTATGTTTGTGAACTCAAGAGGTCGTTGTATGGATTGAAGCAATCTCCACGCCAATGGAATGCCAAACTTCACCGAGCTCTCTTAGACCTCGGCCTTTCCAACTCCAAATATGACCCCACTTTGTATTTTCAACTCCGTAACAACCGTCTGGTTGGGGCTCTTACTGCCCACGTCGACGACCTGGCAATTGTCGGTGAACACTTCTTCGTGGATAACCTCATCAAGTCTCTTGGCAGAAAATTCCAAATTGGAGCAGATGAAGATCTCCATCATTTTCTCTCACTTTGTGTCTCACGGGATATCCCCTCTCGTCATGTCTTCCTCAATCAATCACACTACATTGAAGACCTTTGTCGTCGCTTTCTTGATGGGAAACACACGCCCGTATCCACTCCAACCGAAGCTTCCTTCAAAACTCTTCATCATCGCAAGCCTGATGATCCTCCCTGCACTGGCCTGTACAATCAACTGGTGGGATACCTCCTCTGGGTGTCACAATGCACCCGCCCGGATGTTTCGTTTGCTGTCAATCGTCTGTCTCAACATCTTCGAGACCCGTCTCAGTCGCACTACCTAGCGGCACTCCGCGTGTTGAACTACCTCGTCGCCACAAAAGATCTGAAGCTGCATCTGGGAGGGAAGCTCCAACTCTCTGGATACTCCGATTCGGACTGGGCTGAAGATCGAGACGACCGCAAGTCCACATCGGCTTACACCTATCGAGTGGGAGACGGCGCCATCTCTTGGAAATCAAGAAAACAGGCCACGGTCTCTTTATCCAGCACCGAAGCGGAGTACAAGGCCCTCTTGAATTCATGCAAAGAGGGTCTTTGGCTGCGAAATCTTCTCTCTGAACTTCACCTTCGTCCAAGCACTCCGATTCCTCTACATGTGGACAACGAAGGCGCTGAAGCTCTCGCCAAAAATCCAGCTCATCACTCCCGGACCAAGCACATTGATGCAAGGTACCACTTCATTCGGGAGTGTGTCCAGGACGACCATATCTCTCTGATTCACGTGTCAACCAAGGACATGCTCGCCGATATGCTCACCAAACCCCTCACTCGTGTACTCCTGGAAAAACATCGTACTCTCTTTGGTGTGGTCCCCTAAACCCTATCATTTCTCTTCTTTCCTCTCTTCTCTAACTCTTATCTTGTTCTTTCTTTCCTTTATTTCCCTCTTCTTTTCTTTTCCTTTCCTTCTTTTTTTTTCTTTTCTTCTTTTTCTGCCTTCAGGTATGCAGCAAGGGGGGGTGTTGGGTTGTCTGTTTCTC
>SMGU01004577.1:0-26549 GCA_004348175.1 Puccinia novopanici
TGAAGTTGAGGAGTTGGAACCAGAGGTTCATTTGTGCCGCACGAGAAACCGTCATGAATTGCTTCTTGAGGATGTCGTACATGAGATGAACCTCGCCGGCAGATTGGAGATTGCTGGTGAGATTTTTGTCGATGGATGCCATCAAAAAAATGCGGCCAATTTTGGCCATCAACCTGTTGCGGATTGGTTGAAAAAAGAACTCAGATGATGAAAGGTGGGTCTGTCCAATCTCTTGGAGTAGCCGAGTCCAGTGGCTGAAATTGCTGCTGTCTACGCAAAGGATCGTGTCTGCTTTGATGGTGTTCACAATGGCGGAGGCGGTAGTTGCTACCCATTTTGCTTGTTTCAAAAGGGATTTGGCATCTTCAAAATCATGGTCGAGTTGAGTTCTGTGAGGGGGAGAATTTGGTTGGGCGGCAGGTGCAGCATGGTGGGGTGCAGGGCCGGCCTGTCGGGAGGGATTGGTAGGGCGAGTGCCTCTGGTGGTCGCACGGAGAGTCTCTTCAGCTAAACTTGGTCCAGCTGTGGTGTCGAGGACGGAGGAAAACAGTTGTTCCATGCGCCTGGAGCCATCTAAAGCATCAAGAGGCATGCCATCCAAATCGGAGACGGAGGAGTGAACAGATGAGGATCTGGAGTGTGCTGAGACGGCGGATTGAGTGTTTCTAGTGGAATGAATGTTGGATGAGTTGTGTGGTGGGAAGAAGCGGACATGATGTAGGTAGAGGAGCGGTGTTATTCGGGAAAAGGATAAACAGAGTGGTGATGATGGTTGGGAGATGGCGGAGGGAGGTGATATGGAGACTGAGGGAGAGACTGAAGAAGAGAGAAAAAAAATTGAAAGAAAAAAAATGACCTCAACCCGGCTCTTGGGGTACGACGGAGTGTTAGGGCCACTAACACCACTTCAGCAAATGGCTAGTTCACTTAGTCCTTCCACAAGGCTTAGTATCGGTAAGAAGAAGAAAAAAAATGGGATATTCAGGAGTTTGGTGGGGGACCGACAGTGGGTTAGACTGATATGAGGGGAACACTGATTAAAGTGTGTAGATCCGAGAGGTGAGGGTGTGAGATGCGGGGTAAAGTTCGGGAAAGAGAGTATGTCGATTAGGACAAGAGAAAAGTGGTAGATGGTTAATCAGAGCCACGGTGAGTTCAAGCAATGTACGGGCGAGAGTCCTTAAGGGCTCATAACTGAAGAGGAAAGGGCGAGTATTTTGGGAGAATCAGAGTTAGATTGCCTCAGTCAGTGAGTTCTTCCCGGTTTTCTTCACCGGGAGGAAGTGTATATGTGCTGCGGCGAGTCTTAAGCTATGTAACCCTCTTCAGGGCTACAACAAGCACTACAATTCTACTCTTGAAACCAGTGCAAGCATGAATAAACAATTCCGTAGGAATTTCAATACTTGCACCAGTCCCACCGGCAAGATTCCTGTAGAGCCGTCTTCATATACATATACATATATAAGTACAAAGCTGGTGCTCACCCAGTACTCGCAATAGGCAGTTGATAATTCGAATGCAATGATAACCAGGTTTTTGTTTGTGCGGATACTTTGATGTCAACAGTGCATTTCAACCTATACTATTCGACGCAATTGGTCACCTCTGGGCCAGGGGCAATGCCAATACAGCCCCTTTAGCAAACGCACCACACCATGACAATAGTTGGAACCACACACACAAACCTCCGGGTCCGGAATGCAGCTTCAACCACCAATGTCTTCTTCAAAACCGGATCAATTGTCCCCAAATCACAATGTAGACGCCGCTTTAGACCATCTTACACGCGCAGAATGTTCTGGGCAATGTATTTCCACTCGACACGGCAACTTATTCAGAACCCATGCTCAAATGTCCAAATCCGTATAAAGCATATCAAACCCAACAGGTGTGTGTGGCATTGTAATTCGCTTTATCTGTTACCACTCATCGTTCAAAGCCGTCTATGGTAATGTAATACCCTGATGAGCAACCGGGATCAGTAATCTTATTCACAACCCAAAACATCACGTACGACGGGTACGACGATGACGGGGGCACGTCCAAAAACTAATTTCAATCTTATAAATAGCCCATCAAGAGGCCTGGTCGTTCATCAGTTATAACTTCCATCCTATGCTTTGTACCTAACCCAGTTGCTCGCTAACCACCACCACACTCGCCGCATCATCTCGCTATCCCGCAAAATGTCTGTTGGCAAAAGGCCATCACACCCTTTATTTAGCGGCGGTCCCCATGAAATATCGAAAGCTGTGAGTTCCCTCCGGGTTTATTCCCTTAACTGGTCTGACTCCGGAACAGTTGTCTCCTATGATTTCCTTTGGCGCTACATATGGGCAATTCCCTTTTCAATCTTCAATGTCTTTTGCGGCGCATGATGATGTGGAGGAGGTCTCTGTTCGCCTCAAAACTCAAGGATACGGATCAGCCCAAATGGCTCCCACGGTGGACGACGTTTACTTCTTAACGGGCTGTATCATCGCTCTCAACGAGCGTGTTGCGCCAACCTTATATTTCGATCAGGACTTGGCGTTTCGCATCGGCGCCACTTCCGAGGATTCTGTCAACCTGAGCAACAAGGTAGCGTGCTGGGGTCTTGGAATTGTCACGGCTCGCTCGGAAGTGGACGGGTTTGGGAACAATGGCACTCCGGTCAAGAACCTTGAAGTCACAGTCAGACACACGGACTACAATAATAACGTAAGATTTCTCGCGAACCGTGTGCTTCACAGACTGTTGACCACCTTATTGCAGACCAAGAACGTGATCAGCTTCTTGGCAAAGTACATCGTCCCCGGTCATCGGAACCTCGCGAAAGCGTTTGGATTGTTCCAGCGTGGAAGAGAGTTGCTACTTTTGGGACATTTCTACGGTTACGACTCCGAGAAATACATGCTCCAAATCATCGTAAGCCGCCTGTGCACGTGGCTGTGACATTAGCTGATGCTCGAATTTTAGGTCTCCTCCGTCTCAGTCACCTCGGGGCATGAGAAGCTGACTAATGTCGAACCCATTTACCCTGGTTCTATACTGCCAACCAAGCGCAAAACCCCACTGTAAGTTCACTAACCACGCCATCAATCAAAGACAACATACTGAACCCTTACCTTAGAATTACTTTTGAAGACAATTCTGACCCGGTGCCATCTGAGTCAACGCCTACCTACACTGGAGGTACTACTTCAGGGGCTGCTGCGACACAGGCTGTCGCCGCGCCTGATGGAGATGATCCCACGGGAGCCAAAGCTGCAGGCAAAAAGCGGGCCCGGGTTATTTTAAAGAGTCCTCAGGCCTAACCTGCGGTTAGGCTTTTAGGGCGGTCATGGCAAGCAACACGCGGGGGCGGATCATTTTAAACGGTCTCCACTCTTCACTTTGCCTTTTGTCTCGTACGCAGTAGCAACTCCACCGTTCTGTTATTCTGTCATTGTCTTTTTGTGGACTATCTCGTGGCTCTTTGTTTCATCGCCTTGTCCCATTGTCTATTGTGGTAACCGGGAGCATGGTTTGATTCTTGATAAGTAAAATTTTGAACTCAGGTTCTCCGATCAGGTTGTTCCCCATCCGTAACCAATAAAAGCATGTTCCCTATCCAGTCAAGTATGCAAATCATCCAAGCCAGTATATAAACTTGCCCTCGCATCCCCATCATTGCCCCATCTCAGACATATCCAACATTCTACCAATACCTTAAGTTGCTTCTATACATGATCTCCCACCCGGCCCATTGATTCAAGAACCTGAAAACAATACAGAATGCTACCTCCAGCGTGAATGGAAGTCCCAACTCGACGCTTCCATCGGCACTTGTTCCAACGTTTGCACAGGTTGCCAGGCGCTTCACTGGAAAGGAGAACGAATTGTTAAAGACAAACATAAGCCATCCGCTTTGTATCCTATGTGCTGCCAGAGAGGCTCTTCACTGGTTCCTGTGAATTACACCCAGGACTATCCGCAATTCCTGCGGAACTGGTTGGTTGGAAATGACAATGGTATGGTTTGGTCTAATGCGTATTAGAACTTGAGCTGACCTCAGATCAGACGCTAAACATTTTCAAAGATTCATTCGAAGCTACAATAACACACTATCCTTTACATCGCTCAGCGCCAGCATCAATAAGACGACCCAAGGGCACAAAGGGGTGTTCATGTTTCGAATTCGAGGTGACCTATTTCACAATATTCCTAGCTTATTGCCGTCGAACTCAAGGGTCACGTCATTTTCTCAGATATATGTTGTAGGTGGAAATGATGACATCGAAGTCAATTCTAGAATCCAAAAAGCCAAAGCGCCACTCGACTACGCCATCATGTTGCAGCTGCAGCAATTTCTGTCCCAAAACAACTGTTACGCCAAGTTTTACAGATGTGTGCATTCTGTAGTTCAACAGAACCCGACGGCGAAGTTTGTTCTAAAGCAGATCACGGCCGCCAGACTCAATACAAAAGTGTACAATCGGCCTACAGTGGAGGAAATTGCAATGGTAATTCAAAATAATCAAGAGGACCAAATCAACCCTCGAGATCTGGTTCTGCATAGAAAGGACGGCTCGGTTGAACATATTACAGATCTGCACTCAGCTTACCTGCCCCTTAGGTATCCAGTCATCTTTCCTTATGGGCACCATGGCTGGATAGAGAACATCAGCAGCTTGACAAGGAGGAGTAAGTTCTCTTAGCTTGAACGTAAAGTCTCGTGCGTCGGTGGGTTCACTGACCTAGAATGCCGTCAGAACAAAACATCACACAGGTTGAGTGGTATGCATGGATGGCATTCGAACGTAAGGACGAGTTTTCACCTATGCACTGTTGCCGTACCTTATTCCAGGAGGTGCTGGTCGACCTCTTTGTGTGTGTAGAACGGGGTCGGCTAAATTTCCTGCGAAGCAATCAGCGAAAAATCAAGGCTGATATGTACCAGGGTGTAGTCAAAAGCATCAGAGATGACACCGATGTGACTGGCCGGCGGATAATTCTACCGTCATCTTTCATCGGCTCTCCTAGAAACATGATTCAATTGTATCAGGACTCGATGGCAATTGTGGGCAAATGTGGTCCTCCATCATTGTTCATTACGATGACCGCCAATCCCTTGTGGCCTGAAATAACAGAGCTGTTGCTTCCTGGACAGGTGCCTTCGGATTGGCCTGACTTGGGCACACGGGTTTTTCATCTCAAACTGAAGCTTCTCCTACACAATCTGTTAGTCAACCAACGCCTAGGAGAGGTAGCCGGCTACGTTTACAGCATTGAGTTTCAGAAAAGGGGTTTACCCCACTGTCATTTGATGCTTATGATGAGTCCTTTGTCAATTCCTCGAACACCAACCGCCGTGGATTGTATCGTTTGTGCTGAGCTTCCAGATCCAGTTACGGAACCAGCACTGCATAGGATCGTTACCAAGAACATGCTTCATGGGCCCTGCTCCAAGGGTTAGGGTTGCTGGGTCGAGGGAGCTTGTTCAAAAAAATTTCCAAAACCTTTCGCGGACCATACTAGGCTGGTCGAAAACTCTTATCCGCAGTACCGAAGAAGAGACGACGGACGATTTGTGATTAAAGGTGGACAAAAACTGACGAATCAGTACATAGTCCCATACAACAAATTCTTGTGTCTCAAGTTCGATTGCCACATAAATGTAGAGATCCCATACGGTATTACCGCAACTAAATACCTGTTCAAGTACATTACAAAGGGTCACGACAGGTCCATGATGAAAATATCGGACGAGAAAGACGAGATTTTGCAATACGTCAATGGACGCTATGTTGGTCCCTGTGAAGGTAATGATTTTGATACTAATTAAGTGGCAGCCCAATGACCTGTAAATGTTAGCTGTTCACAGGTTGCTTCAGTTCCCATTACACAACCAAAGCCCGGCAGTGATGCGGTTAGCTTTACACATGCCAAACCAGCAGATGGTTTACTACAAAAGCACCGAAGGAGCAAAGCAGCAGGTGAAATCCGGCAGTGCTGATAGAACTACTTTAACGGACTTCTTTCGGCTTAACCGTGATAACGAATCAGGCCTGTTGCAACGGGCGCGGGACTTATTGTATGTCGAGATTCCTGACCACTTCTATTGGCACCGGGATCGACTCTGGAAGGCAAGAGAAAAAGGAAGCAGAACAATCGGCCGACTGTTTTTCGCGGGGGTGAACGAGGGTGAAAGATACTACCTGAGGCTTTTATTGCTGAATGTCCGAGGCCCAACATCGTTTGACAATCTCAAATCATTCAATGGCATTTTGTACTCGACGTATAGGGAAGCGGCCGTGGCGAGAGGTCTTTTGTTGACTGACGACCATTATCGGGCTACTCTGCTTGAGGCTGCATCCTGGATGACAGGTTCAAAACTCAGACAGATGCTTACCATCATACTGGTCCACTCCCCGCCTGCACAGCCTCAATGCTTACTTGACGAGTTCATCGAATTTTTCGCCGAAGATATTAAGTACAGACTCCGGTCGACCGAAGTCAGCCTGGAGCCCGACGATATCCACCAGTTGGCGCTAAATGACATTCAGTCATTATTAGAGGCCCAGGCGAAATCGTTCTGCGATGTGGGTCTCGACAACAAGAAATATTCGCACAGGGACCTTGAGCATGTTTGCTGCAGTCTCTCTTCCGTGAAGTTGCGTGGCGCCAAACAACAGTCAAGGGTCATGAGTCAGCTCAACACTGAACAACGGGATATTTTCGATAGGGTGACAACGTCAGTGTTAGCCGGCGACCAAACACTCTGTTATATCGACGGCCCCGCTGGGAGCGGAAAATCTTTTTGTTTAACTACTTAGTTGACGCATTACGAGGACGCAGGCTCAAGGTTTTTGTTGTGGCATCGTCAGGCGTCGCTGCCTTGGTATTGCGAGGTGGCAAACGGCGCATTCAAAGCTGAAGATTCCCTGAACTTTGATGCAAGGGATGAACTGTGCCTGGAATCCCAAATTGAAATTGGGACTCGACCTAATGAATCTAGATATCCTAGTGTGAGACGAGATCAGTATGACACACCGCTTTTCATTTGAAGCAGTTGAAGAGTCACTCCGGGAGCTGAGGGGAAATCCTGCCCCATTTGGAGGAGTGCATGTAATTCTTGGCGGAGACTTCAGGCAAACATTGCCAGTAGTCCGGGCGGGAGTATTTTAGAACAGGGGAATGCATCAGTCCTCTGCTCAGCAGCCTGGCGTTTTTCACTCCGATGCAACTGACGCGAAACATGCGTTTGGGGCTTGGTCAACTGTCCCGAAATACCAACAACGACTTATTCGCCCGATGGCTGTTAACTGTGGGGAGGGAACCTGCAATACACTGTTTTCAAACACGATTCCTCTTCCCTTGGAATCATTTACGTTAACAACCATACTACGGCTGTGTCGGAAAAATGTATTGACTTTGTGTACGGGCTTTGAACAACAATAGGCCGAAATGGGAAACTCAAGACCTCGCCGAATATTTTCCAGTCGCGCTATTCTGACACCATGGAACAACGCAGTCCGCGAAATTAATGACCGATGCCTAGCCTTGCTGCCTGGGCGGGCAATTGAATCCCGATCAAATGATTCTTGTGTTGACGGATTGGATGATGATTTGCCACCAGAGGTCCTAGCAAGAGTTTTGCTACCCGGTTTTCCGGAGC
This sequence comes from Puccinia novopanici, assembly GCA_004348175.1. Taxonomy (NCBI): domain Eukaryota; kingdom Fungi; phylum Basidiomycota; class Pucciniomycetes; order Pucciniales; family Pucciniaceae; genus Puccinia; species Puccinia novopanici. The sequence continues at coordinate 7,643 of SMGU01004577.1, forward strand.
CAAGGCTCATGCTCAAAGAGGGCATGCCCGTCGTCTGCCTGAGGAACTTTCACTTAGGGTCTGGTCTTTCAAATGGTACGCGATTATTGGTGATTGGTATCCAACCACATGTGCTTAAATGTGTCATTATGTCTGGACCAAGGTGTGGCGAACAATTGCTGTTGCCAAAGATGAATCTTACACATTAACCCAGTCCAGAATTCTCTACTCGGTTCACGCGGTATCAATTTCCAGTATCAAGCGCGTTGGCAATGACAATTAATAAATCTCAGGGACAATCATTGACCCGGGTCGGCATCTATCTACCAAACCCGGTGTTTGCGCATGGACAATTGTATGTCGCGGTCTCAAGAGTATCGAATGTAGAGGAGTTGTTCTTGGGGATGGTGCAGAATCCCGCGTTGGGTAATTCCACGGTGAACGTCGTAAATATAGACGTACTGCAAAAGCTGAATGTACTAAATTGGCTTCCATTTTCCTGACATGTATCCTATATATGTTATGTATTTGAGACCATTTGCGAACCCAGGGGGGTTTTTTTTATAATTGAACACTGGTAACATCGGATTTGTACAAGGTGCCTACCATTATGAGAGAGACGTCAGCATGCATAGGGATCGGTTGATCAATCAGCGCAGGCATTGCCGCGAACGGGACATAGCAAAGCTACTCTTCAAATATTTTCCCTTTGTCTACCGGGATTGTCATTTTTCAGGTACTGGAGCGACGGATCGTTTGCCGCTTTGGGTGTAGATGACAGCAGGTCGCGTTGTGTCTCGGTGACAATCAGGTCATCGCCTCTCGCGCACAACGAGCCATAAGTTTGGGCTATAAACTCTCTGATTCTGAACCTGGACCAGCGCAGCACATCATTCTCTGTTTTTATCCCAACACATAGCTTAGTTGGCGGTATATTTCATTTTCGATGCTCGACGTGTTGGGCACTGGTTATCTCACACTCTTGAATGGGCATAGCAAAGAAGACCAGATTATCACGGGTCTGGTTAGTCATGCGCCTGGCGTAGGAAGAAGTGGAACTACACCACCAGGCTCGACCGATGTCCCAACCAGAGCAGGGAGCGTCGGTCTGACCCTCCGCTTTGGCTTGGTGACCGCCGTCGGTCTACCATTTTCGCGTCACCACAAATTGGTGATGAGCGGAGCATTGACAGACCAACCTTTATTGAAGGTTGGTCCAACCCTCCCCGCCCCTCCCCCAGCTCCAAGTCTGAGGGCTGTCCCAACGTTGCCCAATCCCTAATCGGACCCAAAAAGGTAGTCGTTCATGTGGATTGAACGACCTGCCTGGTCTTATCTTATCTGAGTTACAATACATGAGAAAGCCAGAATCAACCTGCTGCACCAAGCAGCTTATACACATTCACCTCCTTTCTTAGAATACGGCCGTGGTTGGACTGAGGATCTTCACAAAAAAATGTTGAAGTCCTTCAAATCTCAATTTTTTCTCCCTATTCTTGCTATGTGTAATCTCTTTCCGAGGTCGAAAGAGCCTCAGAAATCATGTGCCAAAAAAAAAAAAAAGCTAAGCTCCCAACAATGGGCCGACCGCAGAAGCTGGATCGAACAAACCCAGGAGCAAGCCTCACCCGACAGTGTAGGCAGCTGGACTCACTCTCAGCTCCAACATTGGAGGGGGGGTGTACAACGGTGGTACTTCCACCTGTGGTCCACCGTCATCAGACGGCTGGATGGACGATTGCTGCTCAGCAACCGTCGGGGCGTGGTTGGCAAACCACCGTAGTTGGAGCCTGGCTGGCTCCAACCATCCCAAAGCCGGACGTTGGGTCTGGGTGAGGAGGTTGGGGCCAAGGTTGGCACACCTGCTGGGGTGGGCCAACCATCACCGATCATTTTTTTGACTGGTGGTGTAGAGCAAGACAGAGCACCAACCGGTATTTGAAGTTCAATTCCAGCGGAACGGGACTCCCAACTAAGGCTGGCACCCGAACGGCGGCCCGCGGGGGTACCCCGGGTGGTGCACCCCAGGGTTCAGGGTCCGGGATGACCCTCTGGATACCCCCGAACCCGGGTGGTAGTAGTAAAGGATGAATTTCTTGTATTTCTTATGTTTTCAAACAAATTTTTCAATGTATTACTAGCAGGTTTGTCTTTTTTCAAAAAAAAAAAAAAAAACTCGCTCGGAAGAAGCACTGGTAGCAGGGATTGCCAAAAATCGATGGGCCATTTTTGATAGGGTTGGGAGCTACTTCGTCGATTAGACCAGTACGCAAGAATTTGCGCTTCGGCATCAACATCAATCAGTTGCAACTGTGAATTCGAGTTCATAGGAGCTTCTTCCTGGCACACCGGGTCCGGCACGACCCTTTTTGCTTCATTCGAGTATGTTCAGGCTGGAATGTGGCAGTTCCACTTGCCATTAAAATGCCCAAGTCTCGAAAAAATTTGCTCTCCTACCACCGGGTTCAGGGGGTCCACCCGGGTGGTTTCGGATGTGGGGTTCGGATGGCCTCCAGACCCCGACCCGAACCCGGGTGCCAGCCTTACTCCCAACCCATCTCTCCATTGGTTTTGTTATCGGGGCCGTTTGGATTTAAACAATCAGGGCTCGTGCGTCACTATAAACTGGGTTCTTCAGCGTTTTACGTAACGCCTCCGCCCGATTTGTGGGGTTTTACCACACCAATCGTGGCAGGGAGAGTCGTCGTCACTGCTCTTGAGCCTAGAATAGAAGCACATGAATTGGACCTCGGTTTAGTGAGTTTTCACTAGATTTTGGTGTACGTGGGTGACTAACATGCTTAAACACGTAGACCCGGGAACTGGTTTTAGACCTTGGCTTATTCTGGAGACCAGTCCATGGGAGCGGTTGAGAGTCGGAGTCACAGCCTGGTTCTCAGGGACAATCACAAAGATACAAAACAACTCAGTTTTATCTGCGTAAGTGATTTCAAGCGCTATCGTGGTACTTAAGTCTGACATCTATCATTATTGGCAGTGTGGTGTGTTTCTGCCAGAGGCTGAATTGTAGAGTGGACAAGTATCCAGAATCAAGGGTTGTAAACAATGCAATCGATCCATACTGTTTCAAAAGTTCAGATGTGCAATAAGAGCCGTGATATGGGGCCTGCCCAATGCATAGGAGCGGGACTGGGCCATGAGGCGGCGTAGCCGCCAGTTCCCTAGTTTACATATAAGAGTCATCCCTTGACCCGTTAAGCATCTACATCGCTCTGCCCATTTCCTCAAGCAACGCACCTCCACCACATCTTCGCATCATCAGATTTTTTCACTCCGATCTCACAACATAGAAAAGAATGCTTGTCTCCATCAGCTCGTTTAGCTCCTGGCTTTGCTCTTCCTTCTCCAGAGCCGGCCCGCAATGAGTAAGTTCGTCTGCACCCAGAAGATGATGCAAGAAGGCAAAAGGGGCTTCTGTCTGCGAGGCAGGAACTACGCATGGATCGCGACGATCAAAGCATCCCTGACGGCGACACGTGGGTCGGTCAGTTCTCCCTTACACTTCTTCTCCCTTCATGGCCTTCTCAAAGAAACTCATGCCCTTCTTCTGCTGCATTTGTGCATTCCAGTCGTGCCCGCCATCGACTTAGGGCCTTTGGCTCAGTCCCCAGGCACTAAATCTACCTGCGACAACGTGCAAATTGCCGCCCTGGACGCCGAGAAGCGGGACTGCTGCTACTTTCAGCAAACCTGGGAAGACGTACGTTCCCCCCCTTTTTTTTTTCTTTTTTTCTTGAACAAAAGTGGCCATCATGGATGATTGCCACTACGTACTGATTCATCTCACTCTCTCGCCGATTTTTTTGTATAATTTCTAGGAGTATTTCGGCCAGACCGATGATGATAAAGAGAAGCTGCGTCAGTCAAGATGGGTCGGCGGCTTTCCGAAAAGCACGTCGTAGATCATAGTATACAGGCGCCAGGTGACCCCGCCGTGGTGTCACGGACATACTTCCGAACCATCATCCTCCTCTTTTGTGTTTTGTACATCTATCAGAACATACCAGAACCCACTGCTGTAAAAAACCCTTGGTGGCCAGCTCATGGGGCCCAGAAGCGCTCTTTCCGTCCAACTGATCGGCGATGAAAAAAAGGAGCTTTCTTTCTTTTATTTTAAAAGCTTGTATATCCTCAAATGTGGCATTCAAAATGATTTTTGATCCACATTTTACATAAATCATATGTCCAACATGACCAACTAATTGTCAATTGCATGAAAGTTGGTGAGTACAGGAACCCATCGAGATTTTTTGTATGTATAAAAAAATGATTTGATGTGGAATTGAGTTCAAAAATCAATTTTGAATACCGTAAACAGTATATTCCCATTAGCAAAAAACAAAGTGAAGAAAATTATGGTTAGGCCTGAGTTTAACTTGAATAACCTTACATGGCAACTGATGTCAGGAAGCTCAGGTGCACAAAGCCTGTGATCAACTTCCCAATATTCTTGGATTGAGGTGAATGCCGTGGTAATCAAAGGATATCCAGTCCTATCCTGAAAATTCTTTTAGGAAACAAGAAAAATATTTAGAGAAAAAACAAAAAGTTTATTACAGTAAAACACTAATGGCCATGGGCCAGCTACACTACCTGTAGCCCCAGTGCAGTGTTAGATTTTAAGATTTGCTAACAAAAGCTAAAATTAGCACCAATTTTTGGAAACTAATGCTACAAGAATTCTGAAAAAAAGAGAAATTTAGCTATAGCATAACATTACTTGAGCCCCAAAAGCAAGACTAACGCTAACCATATTCCCAGAAAGAATTTTTTTAGAACTTTTAACAAGTGGAAAGATACCCTAAACTGTAGTGTAGCTTTTCTATCAGCTTATTAACATGCAGTATAATGCTAAATTTTAGCATAACTATGACTAACACTGGGCCAAAAAAGTAAGAAATGCATCAAGAAAATATCATTTTTGCAGAAAAGAAGAATAAAAACAAGTATTCATTTGAAATATACAATTATTCCACCTCAGGTCCAGAGATCTCATTTCCCGTATTAAAAAATATGTGTTCTCCTTCATATTTCTTGAAGAAAAGAAGAATAAAAAATAAGTACAGTGCGCGTCACGTACACTCGACTACACCTTGCCTGCAAAAAAAAAAAAAAGATGCGGGCTGAATGATTGGGGGACAAATGTACCCAAAACCTTCGTAATACACATTTTTAGACTCTAACAGACATATAGAATCCAAAAATATCATCCACAAGTTTCAGGCACACACCAAAAAAAGTTTGAAATTTTTCAAGTCAGGGATTTGGAACACCATACTTTTAGAGCCATAGTATGTGATTACAGGGGTATATCATGTACTTATGGAGACATAATATGTATTTAAAGCACTTAAATACATAATACATATACATAATGTTACCCAGAGAGCACATGCACATCCATCAACGCACTCCTTGGGATGCAGCGATGAGAAGAATACTTCTTCATTGCCCTTTGTGCTTCAGGGCCTTTAAGACCCAGTTCGTAAGCAGAATGCTGCCAATCAATCTTCCAGAAGAATTTCCGGATAGTTGAAATGGGGCATTGTGAAATTTCAACGAACTAAGACAGATGTTAATTAGATAGAGCGCTACAACAATGAAAATAATGATCACAAGAGTAGGCCAGCTGCGATGGCTCACCTAAGACAGAGCAGCGGAAACACAATGAGGCAGTTGAGAAGGATAAAGGAAGAGAGGAAAATACGAGTATCGGAGTAGATTGATGAAATTATGATTGGGAGAAGAGAATAAGAAGAGAGGATCAAACAAAGGGGAATAAAACCAGGAAAAGCTGATGAGTTGGTGGACGAGGATAGGAAGGCGAAGATTAGTTGAGGTTGGTGTTCAAAGATGTGATGGAGAAGTAGGAAGGGTAGCAGAAGAGTGGAAAGCGATCTTAGTGATTTGAGCTGAGAGCTATTTGTTAGGCTGGGTGGAAGATTCTGATGGGTGCGGCGTTGGAACTAACTGTTGTAATCACTGACGGTCAGATCTAGGTTTGTGGGGTAGTATTTATAGTGTAGCAATGGCTACTCACCGGTATGGATGTGCTCACTTCAGGTCACACGGATCCTGGTAAGTTCACATTGTTTGCCTCGGTAGTGTGTTCAAGGTCGCGTAAAAGCTTCCGTAAAAATTCCTCCTCCATGTGCTCATCGCCTGTTTCGGCGGTAATGGACAGGTAAGTTACATAGTTAAGGTTATGTAGATATTTAGACTCTGCTTACTTGGCGTGGGATGTGCAACCTGCACAAATGAACTTGCCCCAGTCAAGTTGTGTGAAACTCGACAGTCCGCCGTGCTGCGAGTCCGGGAATGAGCAGCAGAATCGAGTGTGGAAGGATTGACCAAATCTCGAAGCGCCCGCCGAATACTGAATTTGCTAACCGGTTTGGTGAGGATGTCAGAGATATTGTTCCTAGATGGGACATATTCGAGGAGAAAACTTTGGTTTGGACCAAATCACGGACGAAGTGCAACCGCATGTCCATGTGCTTGGTGCGGAAGCCGTTTTGACTCATTTCACACTTAGCAAGGTCGATGGCCGCCTTGTTGTCAACGAAGATGCAGGGCGATCCCGTCACGTCGTCCGGGAACACTTCGCTTAGCAAGCCCTTGAGCCACACAACCTCTTTGGCTGCGTCACAGAGAGCTTTGTATTCAGCCTCCGCCGTTGATAGAGACACCGTGGATTGCTTAGTGGATTTCCACGAAACCAAATGGTTGTTGTAGGTGACCGCATATCCAGTGTGAGATCGGCGCGTGTCTGGACAGTTGGCCCAGTCAGCATCGACCCATGTGCGTATCGGTGCTGAAGGTGTCGGCGTGAAGATCAACCCTTGATGTTTGGTACCCTTGAGATAGCGGAACACCTGCACAGCCGCAGAGTAATGGTTGATACCGGGTTGTCCAAGTGCTGTGATAATCGACTGAGAGCATAGGCTATGTCTGGCCTAGTCAACACGCTGAGGTAGTTGAGGGAGCCTATCATGGCCCGAAAATTGACGTTGAGGGCTAGGAAGCGTTCGCGATCCCTGGTACTGGGGCGACCCAAGTAATGCTTAGGGTGCATAGGGCAGGAGGCCGGAGGAAGGTCGATGAAGCCAAACTCTTCTAGTTTTCGCTCAACGTACTGCTCTTGGTGAAGTGTGATTGTTCCTTCATTGCGTTCGAGCTTCATCCCCAGCATGAACGATGCCTCTCCCAGGTACTTGATGTCAAACTCAGTGATGATTTCTTGATGGAACACCTCGGGGTCGCTGGAGACGATGATAAGGTCGTCAACGTGAGAAAACACCCATGTAGCCGTTGGCCCGACGCGATAGAAGAGGCAGGGATCGGCAGCTGAGGCGAGAAAACCGACTTTGGTGAGGAATGAGCTAAGGCGTCTGTACCATGCAAGCGACGACTGTCTCAATCCGTATATGGCTTTCTTGAGTTGAAGTACAGTGGTCGAGGGGTCGCCATATCCGGGAGGTGGTGACATGATGACTTCTTCTTCCAGATCACAAGTGAGGAAAGCTGACTTGACGTCCAACTGATGGATAGGCAGGTTCTTGACTGCAGCAAAGGAGAGGAGAGCGCGGAGGGTTGCAGGACGCCCAGTGGGGCGTACTTGAGGTTGAAATTTAGCCCGTGCGTTTGGCGAAAACCCTGCGCACAGATGCGGGCCTTATATTCAATGACTTGATTTTCCGGGCCTAATTTCTTCTTGTATGCCAAGTGGATGGAATGACGGGCATGCCAGGCGAGCGAGGGACTTCTATCCAGACGTTGTGACGGAGCATGTTGTCCAGTTCTCGCTGTTCTGCTTGCAGCCACTGATCCTTCTCCGCCGCTCACGGCTTGGTGGTGATTCTTGGGTTCTCTTTCCATGGTCAAGTTGGCCTGGGCTCGTCGAGGATGTGTCAACACATTGGAAGCGGAAACGTCGCCATTCACCAGTGTTCGGTACTTGGGTATGACGATACGCCGTTGCACCGGTGCAGGGTTGGCTTCTTCGGCGTCAAAGCTGTCTTCGTATGCTTCTGAAGATGCATCAGATGGTTGATCATCACTTGCAGTTGTGTTTGAGTTTTCTGTGTCAGGCGTTAAATTTAACGCCTCGTCCTCGGGTTGCTCACTAAACGGAAGTATGGCTGCAGACGAGAAATCTGGAAGCGGACCGGAGGATAAATGCTGCGGCTAGCATTGATTGCCTTTTGCTGGGAAACGTTTTCTCATCGAAATGGACGTGTCGAGATTCAATGACGCGTTTGTCCTCAATTCGGAGTATTCGGTAAGCAGAATAGTCATTGGTATATCCCAGAAACACACCGTCCACGATATGGGATCCATTTGCTGGTGCGAATCTGGTCCGGTCGAATCACCCAACATTTGCATCCGAAAGTCCTGAAGAAACTCATGTTTGGCCTCTTGCCAAACATTAGTTCTATCGGGCTGGTTTTACTTCTGTTGATTGAAGGTAGACAGTTGGTGGTTGCGGTTGCTGTGCGTACGCTTCACCCCACCACTCTTTGGCTAAGTTGGAGCGAAGTAGCATGCAGCGTGTCATGTTTATGATCGTCTGATTCGCTCGCTCGGCCATCCCGTTGTGTTGCGGTGTGTAAGGTGGTGATATGTTGTGCTGAATGCTTGAGATCGAAGTATGTCCGAGAGGTACCCGTTGCAAAATTCACCTCCTCCGTCACTGATTAGTTTCTTTATCGTGTGGCCTGTCTGTTTTTCGAAAAAGGTTTGAAAGAGAGAAACGCTTCGGCTGCATCCGATTTCAATTTGAGTAAGGTTGTCGAGATGTAGCCAGTGTGCTGATCGACCAACGTGAGGAAGTATCTGGCCCTGAATTAGTTGATGGATTTACTGGCCCAACTAGGTCGGAATGAACACCTGGAGAGGGTGCTCGGTTGCATCAAAGTGCGATTTGAATGGAAGTCTGGTTATCTTTCCTTCCATGCAAGTTTCACAGGTTCGGCTTCTGAAATCCAGATCCGGAAGGCTAGTCCTGAGTCGAGCAATGCTGGCGTGACCCATGCGGTTGTGCCAAAGTTCGAAGCTGTCCTTTGGCTCTAGGTCAGTTCTGGTCATGAATGACATGACATAAGGTTCGACCGGTCCCACTGGGTGATCAATTTCCATGACGAAGTTCTTCAGCCGCGAGGTGAACGTGATCTTGTCATCGAATGTGATTGTTTGCTGTTTTACCTCGAGTAGTTGCCGTCATGGTGTTCTTGGTGAGTCGGCACATTGATATGAGGTTGCGAGTGATACCCGGGACGTACAGTGCTTCTTCAAGCTCTAGTGGCACCCGTTGCTTTGGAGAACGACTGCTGTGCTTGTCGTATGGCCTGAGATCGGATGACGATTTACCGGTTCCGATCATGATGTGCACAGGTGATGAACTGATGAAGAAATCAGTGTTGCCGAACATGTGATGGGATGCCCCGAGTCAAGGACCGTGGTGATGTCGGTTGTTTCCGTGAGGAATCCTTCTGCACCGTGTAGGACGCGAATGCCGGTTTAGCGAATGGCGGTTCCTCCTCTTGTCTCCTGAGCGCGTCTCATGAAGGTTAGCGGCTGCTTCGGCTTACGAGGAGACCTGAGTGGGCGTTGCTCAGGATGAAGGGCCCAGCATCGCTCCTCTGGGTGCGTCGCATCGGGGTTGTGCCTGCCGTTTTTGCAGCCTGGTGGCGGTCTTGTACGCCTTTTGAGCTGCCATATAGGGCTGATGCTGTCCTTTCTGCAGATTGCGCCTTGTGCTTTGTATCAACTTCGTAATCCGCAAGTTCTCTTAGCTTCATTAGGAGCAGCTCAGGGTCGTTCATGAGCTCTTGGTTGGTGATGAACGAGTCAACCAGCACGTCCCTTTTGCCGGCCAACTTCCCAATGATTGAGCCACAGACGGCCGCGCTGTTTTGCTTGTACCCTGGATGCATTGATTGACATAGATGTATGTCGTCCACAAACTCTGTTAAGCTCCCATTGTAACGGATCAGTTCCCATCGGGTGATTGCGCGTTGAAGGGCAGATGCTGTGGATTTCGCGTAGGAGTTGAGAATCTTATTCCAAATCGCGTATCCATCGGAACTTTGGCGTACGGGACCAAGCTAGCGTATACTTTTTCGTCCAGTGGGAGCTGAATGCGGCATCGGCTAGCTTCTTGGCCATGTTACCAGCGGGGTTGGCTCCGGGATTGTTGTTGCATGTCGTCCAGAGGTCTTTGTGTTTGAGGAAATTTTCATCCTCTGTCGCCATAAAGGGAAGTTCGACACGCCGTTGAGCTTAGGAAGTCCGCCAAGTTCTTTTGAGAGACCAGTTGAGTTTGCCATCGTGCGCCGCTGCTCTGTCTCGTCGAGTGAAGGGTTTAGAGGCCGAGAGTGTAAATCTGTGAAATTTCAACGAACTAAGACAGATGTTAATTAGATAGAGCGCTACAACAATGAAAATAATGATCACAAGAGTAGGCCAGCTGCGATGGCTCACCTAAGACAGAGCAGCGGAAACACAATGAGGCAGTTGAGAAGGATAAAGGAAGAGAGGAAATACGAGTATCGGAGTAGATTGATGAAATTATGATTGGGAGAAGAGAATAAAAGAGAGGATCAAACAAAGGGGAATAAAACCAGGAAAAGCTGATGAGTTGGTGGACGAGGATAGGAAGGCGAAGATTAGTGAGGTTGGTGTTCAAAGATGTGATGGAGAAGTAGGAAGGGTAGCAGAAGAGTGGAAAGCGATCTTAGTGATTTGAGCTGAGAGCTATTTGTTAGGCTGGGTGGAAGATTCTGATGGGTGCGGCGTGGAACTAACTGTTGTAATCACTGACGGTCAGATCTAGGTTTTGTGGGTAGTATTTATAGTGTAGCAATGGCTACTCACCGGTATGGATGTGCTCACTTCAGGTCACACGGATCCTGGTAAGTTCACATTGTTTGCCTCGGTAGTGTGTTCAAGGTCGCGTAAAGCTTCCGTAAAAATTCCTCCTCCATGTGCTCATCGCCTGTTTCGGCGGTAATGGACAGGTAAGTTACATAGTTAAGGTTATGTAGATATTTAGACTCTGCTTACTTGGCGTGGGATGTGCAACCTGCACAAATGAACTTGCCCCAGTCAAGTTGTGTGAAACTCGACAGGCATGACCGGCGGGATTTTTCAAAAAGGGCCTGGCACTGCTTCCAAGTTTTACACTGGTGGCTTTGTCTCCAATAATCTACAGAACATCAAGTATGTCAGTCAGAGTGCTTAAAATGATGCCTGGTTTACAATCAGGATCTTACCTTGTTTTATGTATGCCCACAGCAGTTCAATTGGGTTAAGTTCACAATGGAACTTCGGAGGAAGATACAGATGTGCCCTGCATCTTCAATGATGGTCTTAAAAGGGGCTGTTCACCCTTGAAATCGATTGTGAGGCTAGGATCTTTGACCAGCAGCATGTTGTGTTGAGTGAGTCAAGGAGGTTGATTCGTTCATTTCTGGTTGTTCTGGAATGAAGTATCCACCTGCTTTGGCATTTTTCATCATTTCAGCTGCTCTTGCTCTAGCATCTGCTGAGCACCTGACTTCTTGCATTCTGCGCATTTCAATCGGATAACAGGTAAGCCTCCATCAATTTGAGCTTGGGTGAAATGCTGCCAAAGTCCTCACTCTATAAGGACTTGTTGGATACCCTTGGTTTTCCAGCTAATGAAGGGTTGTTGTAGTCGTTCGGAAAGGACATCTGCTGGGGTAAACCCCTCAGATGTGGAGGAATGAGGGGATCATCACTTGGGATTATTGTATCTCGGAGATTGCTTTGCTTTCCTCCAGAACCTAAGTTCATGTTTTGAACTCAAAGTGCGTTTGGACCGAATGATTCATGAGCCAAGGAGCAGTCAAAAACAAAGACACCCTGGCATCCAGGGTGTAAGGCATTGAATCTTGGGATTACTTTGTTTGAAACCTGGTCACAAAGCTGCTGCATGTCCACCAGGGATCACTTGTGATCCCGGGTATATGACAGTTGCAGCATCGGAGGAATTGAGACCAGAACTTGGCTTTGATGTTCGGTCAGGACTAGGCATCCTGTAGATTCTAAGATGAAATTGGAGATGTGAATCAGGCGTCCTAAACTTTTAGAGCGAAGCTCATTGCTTCCTGGAAGGAGCCAAGAGGTCTTAGGCCTCTCTTTAGCATGTACTGTTGACTCATCATGGTAGATGAAGACAGTCTTGCGGCGCTCGGAAAGAAGATTGGGTTCTACAAGTTGTTGTACATCGCAGTTGGGGCCATCGTATTTCTTGGAGTATTTTCGCAACTCCGCCACATCCTTCAAGTATTTTTCTCAATATTTAACAACATCGTTTCGCTCATGACCATCATGATAGATGGATTTATGGTGCTGCTGGGGCCTGAATCCAAGCTTATACATCCATCGAGTTGCTGTTGACAAGCAGATACGATCGATCAAATATTTAGATACCACTGAATCGTTAACATGCTGATGAAAAACTCGTGGGGTGACCTTTGGTAACACCATCTATCAGAACTACATGACAAAAAGAAGCAAAGATTGTGTGGATTACTTACATGTCCAGGAATCTGATCTGCTGCCCAAGCTTTCAATTCCTTGACTAGATCGATGTTGTTCAACAGTGTATCTCGCTTTTTTGGCTTCGATTGATGACTAGGCCACAATTCCTTGAACCTCAGGACATGGTTTGCGCGAGATCGCAAACACTTTGCTCGATAAATGCTGGAAGTGAATTTCTTCCCCTTGCCATTGGTTTGCAAGCGGCGATTTGAAGAAGAAGCTGCAGTCAAAGAAGCTGCAATCACTGGCCTTGCAACCCCAGCAATTTGATTTTCGTATTTCAAGTTGTTGAACTCCTGGAGTTCATCCAACTCCAATGCCGGGTACTTGAGTCGTGCATCTTTTTTGCAGCGACTCTTGTATTCTAGCTTCAGGAAGGCTATCGCTGAGTTGAGCTCATCGTATTCTTTCGTAAATTTAACTTTATTATCTTTAACTGGATTTGCACTTCTTCAGTCGTCTAGTCTGAGTGCACTTCTTGAGTCGTCTAGTCTCAGGCATTCAGGCACTGTTGGAGGATCAATATTGTTGCTGAGTAATTGCGGACTGGCTGGGTTTGGATCATCAGATCTTTCATTCTGCTCTTGATTCAATGAAGCCGCTGACTTGTTTGTTGGTTTAAGCCAGTTTGCCATGAAGTTGACATTCTTTCTGACCGCATGAATTCCTTTCATCTTGTAATTATGCTTCGTTGTTCGTGGTAATTTTCGAGGAACTAGCTTGTCAGATTTATTGTTGGGGTTCAAGACTGGCAAACAATATTTTGACCCGCCAGATTTCAGTTTTTGTCCTTTCTGCTCGCTTTCTCCAGGGAAGGAAATCGGCCATAAGATTTCAGCAGCAGCCTCAGCTTCTTCATCACTCGAGTCATCCTTGTCTTGGCGGCACCAGTCAAGGATCTGGTGTGATTCATTGATCAAGTCGATTTCTTGCTGATAAACTTCAAATATTGATGATTCATCATCAGTTTCAATGCTTATTGGTTCATTATTGATGTTGATCAAACCATTATCATCATCCAGTAAGCTAGGATCAATCGGAATCTTCACTCGGTTTGACTTGGCAGATTTACAAGGTGTTGAAGGCCGATGTTTTTGTGTGAAATTTTTTCTTTCTGATTCACCAGGGACTCTCTTTTCCTTCTTGATCGCTGGGCACGAGAAGATTTGCTGACTACCATCTTGAGGAAAGCTGTTGTCGAGTTGAGAGAGCTATGTATTGTTGACTTGAGATTTATTTTTTCAAAACTGCCGCCATCATTGCAGTACATAAATCTCACACAATCACACAAAATGTGTCATATTTTCTGATACATGCTTCTTAATTCTAAATTATCACTGGAGGGAGGTTTCTGACTGTTGTCAGTCACTCATTTCCACTGTTTTCTGGATCTTTTTTTCAAATTTTTTTGCTGAAAAAAAACTGGAAATTTGGAACACCCCCTCAGGGTGTAGTCGAGCACACGTGACGCGCACTGTATTCATTTGAAATATACAATTATTCCACCTCAGGTCCAGAGATCTCATTTCCCATATTAAAAACTAGGTGTTCTCCTTCATTTTGGTAATCCAGGTTGAAGGCACCAAACTGACCCCCCTCCTCCCTGAGTTCCCAGTAGAACTTTAAGATCATTAAGATTCAGACATGCAAGGCCCTCTATTCATTTTCTGGGCACAAAACTGACCCCCAATACTCCAGTAATTTAGAGACTTTGAGCATGAAAATAAAATATAAAATGAATGATGAATGAATGATGAATTAGTTTTAATGAAAAGTTACAAAGAATGATGAATGAGCAAGTAGCATGAAATCATTATTCATGGTTAGTCTTAATAATCAAGTTTTTGAATTTCATAGGATATGGTAGGACTGAAATTTTGACTTTTCTGAGGTAAAATGTGGTTCAAAAGATTCAGTTAGCCCCAAATCGTGTTGGGATATAATTGAAAAAAGTTGATCATATTTGACCTCAGACAGGTCAGATTTTGAGTCCTGCTATATTGGAGGACTTCTTGTCACCCAGATTCCTTAAACTGGATCTTCTACTTCTAAGCTCCAAACTTTCTTCTGTGATGAATATTGATAACACTCAAGTTCCAACCACCCAAAAAATTTTTGAATTTAGATTTAGTGTGTCTAGCTTAAGAAATCCAGATTGATGGGAAGTCCTCTATTATAAAAGAGAATCAAGATGTGTATGGTGGACAGAAATCATCCATAAGTGTTTCAAAACATCAATCATTTGATTGACTAATCTCATTCACTCTCATTCATACTGTTTTCTTCAAAAATCATTCATCATTTCTCTTTCAGTCATTTATTTTCATATCTAAACAATTTCTGAATTCTGGAGTATTGGGGGTCATTTTGGTGCCCATGAAAGGTATCAAGAGTCTTAAAGGTCTGAATCCAATTGATCTTTAACTTCTACTGTGAAATCTATTGAACTTTTTTGATGCTAAAAATGACTCTATCTCCTTGCCCCATTTAATCACTAGTGGAGGACTTCCCATCAGTCTGGAATGCCTGATTGAGAAGGGCTAAATCTAAAGTCTAAACTTTGTCTGGTGGTGAAAACCTGACTGTTGTCAATTTTCATCACCAACCAAAGTTTGGGATTTAGAACTGGAAGCTATTGAACAAGTGAAGAGAAAGGTGGTGTACTGTGGGACTCAAACCCACAACCTCAGCATTCATGAGTGATGCTCTAACCATTGAGCTAAGTACACATTCTTAATTTGTTGGTTTGTGTTTAGTAAATTGTATATGTACAGCTAGTGTGATGGTATTGCCTCCAATGCTGTTAGGAAGTCTCACATGGATGTGTTAGCAATGTGTATCTGTTGAAATTCTGCTATTCTGTTCAAGATCTGTGACACTGTGTGTCTATGGGGTCTCCTTCTGTGTGCGCGGGGGTTCTTTCAAAACCTAAATGATCCTGAAGAACTGCGCTGCGCGTGATCCTGTAATCATTAGGGTTGACTCAAGATTCAAGTACGGGATTCTTTCCATTCTCAGATTCCTCAATCTCGTCAAGCATCCTCAAGATCGACGGCTCAAAAGCCCTCAAGATCAAACGGTTCATCGTGGTTCACTCCTCAATCAAGACAGCACGCGTACAGTAAACATCAATCAGCTTCATCTCAGATCTTGCACACAATCTAATCCTTCCTCTTCATTAGCCCGACTGTCACCTTCTTCATAAAAAAAAAAAGATTCCTTCCATTGTCGTTCCTCAAATAACTGTCCCTCCTCATCTTGCTGTTTGTCTCATTCTCTCTTTCTTCAATTCTCATTCTCCTTCTTCCTCATTGATTGTCGGCTAAATTGTCTTCCACTTATGTTTCTCTTTCTACAGTCTACTTCTCCTTGTCTTCTTGTCCTCACCTCGAAAAAGTCCTCAGATTTTTATATTAGTTCCATCTTAGACTGGTATGCTCGCTCTTCATTTTTCTTATATTTTTCTTCTACCTCTTTCTTATCTCATGTTGATTTGTTTCTTCTCTTTAGTCTGGTCTTGTTTTTCAGCAATCAATCGTAGCTTTAATAATAATTATTAAGGTTGAAACCTAATGGTGATCAGTTCAATCTAGAGTTGTGTTGCTTCTTTTCTTTGTTCACATTAATCACTTCTCACCTGATAAAGTGTGCTCAGCTTCATTTCATTCTTTTTCTCTCCTTTTTTTCTTCTAATCTCAAGATGTATTTCCTCAGGCCCACATTTTGCTGTGAGAATTTTGAGGCTATTGTTGGGAATTCTGATGGATTGAAAAGATGTTCCTTTTGCTAACTCCCATGGGATTATCAGAGTTTTCAGGCTTGTAAGGCCACTGATGTCCTCATATTTCTTCTCAGAATTAAATAAAATTCCACACGAGGTTATACTTTGTGCTCAATTATTCTTGATTAATTAAATTTTAGAAATCATGAAACAACAATGTAGAGAAAGATGATCACCAAAATTGGATGGCCTTTCATGCTCTAGTTTAACATTGCAAAATAATGTAATATTTGAGAGGTGATTGAAGAAATGGAGTTTTCTCAGCAGCTTCTTTCTCAATTATAAAATTTTCATTTAAATGATCAATCTGCCTTTAGAAGCCTAAAAATGGCAAAGGAAATGTAGGATTCAAAGCTGTGGGGCATATGCCCCACTTTCGGGGGGGGGGGGGTTGTACCCGCAGGTCCACAGTCCCACAGGTCCCCTACGGGGCGCGGGAGGGCCAGACATTTCCGAGCCTAACAAAGCCTCTCTGTGAGAGGGCCCCGCAGGGTCTCTGTCTCACAGAGAGGCTTACACGCAAAGTCGCCAGTTTGGCCTGAGTCCCTGTGGCTTTTGGGCCTGTATTATGACTTTTTACTTCTTTTATTTTTAATCATTCATCCCAGAGGCTCAATGCTTAGCCTCTTGGACGTCCGTAATCCTCCTTTCTTTGCGCTTCCAATGGTGTTTTTTTGCAATTTTATACCGTTGGAAGTGTTTCATCCCCTCTTCCAAAGACCTGGCTCCAAAAGCCGGGCTCATCGTCGAGTATGCACTTGAGCCTGGGCAGCAAGCATACATTCCGGAAGATGATATGTACAGCAGTTCATGAGCTCTCTGACTCTTTCCGAGTCCTGCTGTATGAATCTGGCTAGCAGGAACAATACACACAAAGCCGTCCGGAAGTAAGACCGGGACTCTGTGCTTGCAAGCACATTGCGCCGGATGTAGCAGGGTTGGAGGCAACATGAAACATGCCATCATGAAGAGAAAATCAAGGGGAAGCGATGGGTTCCAAAGGCATACCTTTGGGCCCGCTGGAAGACACCGTAATCTGCCTTTCAAGCAATATTACCACAAATACAGCAATATGCGCCTAGGGACTCACGCGGTAAAACATGTTTTACCTGCAAGTCCCTCCCTGCGGTCGGGGCCCTTTGGGCCACCAGCACAGGGAGGAGCTTGTGTTAAGTTGGAGACATTTCAGCCTCCGGTGCAGCTTGCTTGCACAGCGATCGAATCTCCAAAAGACCACCACCACTTTTCATATGACCACCACCCCGGCCCGGTAAGTACGCTTCAAGGCTATATTTCAGTCCAATCTGTTCAATTATCCTCTGCGTAAACAATTGACTTGTACTACTTCAGCGGTAATGGCTTGCTTGCAGTACAGCGCGTTCGACCTCAATCCTTGACCACCACTATTCATATGACCACCACCCCGGTAAGTACGCTTCCAGTCCAGTGATATCTGACCATCCCTTCACCAGCCCCAAATCACACAAAACATACTAACAGACCGTCTATCTATCTCACATGTTGTCGCAAGATAGTCGGACAGGATCGATAAAATTAAAAAGTATCACTGGAACATATGGGATCTTGGGACCAAGGTGAGTTCAATTACCTTTTTATCCTTCCTGTCAGCACAGGCCATTGTCATGTACTGACAATTACCAATTATATTCTTACAGCAAGAGTTCGATCTTTCATGGGAGCATATTGAACAAACGTCCAAGGGCTACAAACTCATTTCCCTCACCACCTAAGCCCTCCCCGAAGAGTCCTCATTTAGCGCCAAACCTTCAAACGTTGCTCAAGCTTCAACCGTTACGTCTTCACGAAGCCCAAAAAGTTTACGGCTTTAGCAAATGTCACAACCCTCCCTCTCGTCGGCGATAGCGACCTGCGTACCTCTCGATACACCTTCTCTTCTCCCACTGGTTTACTATACGCCGCCCTGGTCGCATTTGCCGGCCACAGTCTCAGTGGATATTCTGCCCTCGCCAGTATTGCCCACGATGCAGTGGGCTGTTAACCGAGACAAGCAGAATTGGTCAAAGTATGCTATGGCCACCATCAAACCCAGCAGGATCCGCAAGAGCTTCAGTCTTCCAGCTTTACGGGAAGTTGTGTCCAAACGATGCCAAGCGTGAGTTATACCGTTTCTCTTATCGTTTGGATGATTGCTGAGATAGTTAACCACTACTCAATCTTGCTTTGTTCCCTCAATTCAGGTCGATTCCCTTCCGGCATAGATGTACCGTTTCACTCACATCATCTTTGTGCTCGTCACATGAACCCTGAGTTGCTATCGACAAGTACATTCCCAACTTGACCGCCGAGCCTTTCCAAATCTCCAAGGCCTACGCTAAGCGAATTTACCAACAGACTTAGTCCCCAAGGTTGGAAAAAACACTGAAAAACTGAGTTGAGGATAGTTGGATCTCCCGAAATAAGCAAGCTTGGATTCAACATCATTGTTGAGCTATTGGCCTTTCAATTTGCATCGTTTGTTCCCTTTTTGTCTCTCTCATCCTCCGTACAGTCATCTCTTAATAATTGATCCGTGGCTTT
>SMGU01004583.1:0-10769 GCA_004348175.1 Puccinia novopanici
TTTTTGTAGCTGTAGTGTGGTAAAAAACTTAGATCTGTGGTCATAATTGGTTCTATGAGTATATCTTGAGTCATAATTTGAGCTTCCTGAGGTGAGGTGTGGTCCACAGGGCTCAATTGGCATGATCGTTCTGCCTGGATCTAATTGTACCAAGTGGATCACATTTGACCTCAGACAGATCTAATTTTGACTCTTGCTCTACCATATGAGAATAAAAACCTTGAATAGCAACATCAACCATGACTAAATGTTTTAATACATCAATCGTTTAAATTATTAAGCTCATTCATTCTCTTTCATCACATTTTATTTAAAAATCATTCATTGTTTGTCTTTCAATCACTCATTCTTTTTCATTTCTAACAGACTACCCAATTCCAGAGTACTGGGGGTCAGTTTGGTGCCCAGGAAAGCTATTGAGAGTCTTAAAAGTCTAAATTTGGTTGCTCTTTCACTTCTCCTTTAAAATCAATTTAATTGTTTTCATGTCTAAAAGACAATTATTGAGTACTGGGGGTCAGTTAGGTGCCCAGGAAAGGTATTGAGAGTCTTACGAGTCTGAATCTTATTGATCTTCAAGTTCTAATTTGAAATCAATTTGATTGTTTTCATGTCTGAACACTGGCAGGAAAACTCAATCAACTGCTAGCAGTTGACATGCAGCAAGCTCGAGTCAAGCTGTGAGTCATGCTCTGCTCAACCTGGTGCATGTAAATATGTATTTATTACATACTCAGGGGGCCAGTGCGTCAGCTGTCCTCAACCTTCCTCAACATACTTAAAAAAAGGCAGGCGACAAAAGGCAGCCAATCCTTTCATCTGGGTGAGCTCCAGTCTGTCCGGAGATGGAACCCCAGCAACGGAATCAGTTCGGACAGCTGGACTCTCCGAGATCGCAAAACCTACCCATCGATTTCCATGTAACTCCAATCTTCTCTTTTTCTTCTCTGATTGTTTCTCTCTCACTTGTTTTTTCTCCAATGTTCTATTTTTGTTCTCACATTCTTCGTCTCTTACTCTTTTCTCTGCTATGTTTCTTTGCTCACTTGTTAGCTACCCCTCGATGTCTTTCACCTACTGTTCAGTGTTTTTATAGCCTCATGTTATTATGCAATGCCACGCGTTTAATCGCACTATTATTTTTTTAAAGAGACAAGCCTCGCTTCCCTTACTTCACCCCCAGGCCGCCTCAATTCAAAAGCCATCAGAAAATGGTAGTCGAAAGAGTAGGTAACGCGGCTTTCGACCTCAGTCGATGAGAGCCGAGTGCCAATCATTCTCCTTCCTACTCGATGGCCATGCGACAGACAAGGCTGCCACATTTGGGTGCTATTGACAAAAACCACGAAGCCCTTCCCAACAGTAACCTCAAGAAAGACTCCATCACGATTATGATCAACGCAACTTGCCGCCTCCGCTCCCTCTTTCCTCTCACCTTCCCTTTCTCATTCACCTCACCTTCCCTTTCCCTTCTTCTTCCCTCTCACCCCTTCCAGCTGTACTGAAAGTAATTATCTCCCATCGACCGCTCTCATCCCGTGTACAAAAGACGATCGCCTGGTCAGTTCGATATCCTCTCTCCTGTTCGATATAATCTCGCGGAGGAGCTTGCTTGCGCTTGGCTTCAACCCCGGTCCGGATCTCAGCGTTGCGTTGTGCACTCGACAACCCCGACTGAGCCTATTATTCATATCTCCATGAATTTGTTTTATTTCATTGTTTTCTCTAGCCTTGTTACCTATACAATTATGATCATCGCTCGGGGTCAGGATAATTGATCCAACGCTCCCACAGCTCCGATGGTTCCTTGCTGCGAGGACTGGGCGGCTTCGAGCCGAACCCGACGGCGACAACGACTTGAGCAGACGCCAGCAGACAAGCAAATCTGGCGATGCTCTCCATATTTATGTGGTGTTACTGTTGTGCTGCTACTGTTGGTTAGAAAGAAAATGTGGTGTAGAGTGGTCTGCTACAAAGGCACTAGCCTCGAGCTCACCATCACATGGAACAGTAAACTACACGCAGTCCAACCCTGCTACAGCCAATCCCAAAAACAGCCTGGGAGTGTCAGTTTTATTGTGTTTTTTTTTTATTGCGCCACTCGCTTTCTGCCGCTGGCCGATACAAGCCTCGGCAACGCAGCCCCAAAAAAGTAACTTTTTTTTTGTTTTTGAGTTTGAAGGGATGGGACCCGTCCCATTCGATTCCTCAAGCTAATCTGCCGCCGCTGCGGCATACCCAGGGTGCCGATGCCCAGCCCCCTGACCTCGTCCTCACACTAACTGGCCTACTAATCAGCTTTTTTGAGCCTGCATACCGGGATGTACAAGTGGTGAGGCGCGGATCTCGGTGGGGCGGAGTAGGAAATTTGTCCAAAATTTGTCAAGGACTATGTAGGACAGGTTGGGGGGACAGGGTAATCAGGGTATTCAGTAAGCATGGTGGATAATACTCTGTTGAAACAATAATTTTAACTAGAGTATAACGGCATTTCCCTCTTCGACCGGCTGCTCCGTTCTTCTTTCGGCTTCCGCTTACGGGAGCCAGAGCTACAGCAGAATATCCTGACGTCAGTGGACAGTGCAATAAAGAAACCCATCACAGAGTTATATAAAACCCAAGGCTTTCTATATATATACTCACTTTACAGGCGCTGAATAGTCGCCATCAGCATAATCATTGTCATCTTTGTCCTTGTCTTTATCCCGATCCCGCTCTTTCTCCTTGAGCCTTTCCTTCTCCTTGTCGCGCTCCTCTCCAGCCTCATGGGGCTGCTCGCGCTCATCCTCTCGATCCTCTCCCTCGGTCGTCCGTTGGCTTCGCCGGCTTCTTCTTCCCCCATTGGAAGCTTTGGAGGATTTATGAGCTCCGTCCTCCTTGTCCTTCTCGCCCCTTTCGCGACTACTACGATGCTCGGGATCCTTGGATCTAGAGCGCGCCCGATGCCAGTGTCTTGATTTGGGTTTATGGAAGCTTTCTTTCTCATCGCCCAGCTCTTTGTCTCGAGACTTGGATCTCGACCGCTCCGACGGGTCCTCCTGTTTGTCGAATCCTCGACAATCTTTCTCCGATTTCTCTCGCTCGCTCTTGTGGCGGTGTCTCCGACTCATGGACTTCCGATCGTCTCGTGGACTCCCACCCCCGCCTCCTCCTCCTCCATAGTCTAAACCTTCATCACCCCGCGCACCTGCTGCATCCTTGTCAAAGTAGCCGCCGGTACGTCCACGCGGTCCCCGTGGGGGCTGTCCACTTGCTGGCAGCGCACGACAGGGTCCTGTGGGAACATTCGACGGAAACGGTGATACTGGCCTGACCGACGGTCGGTCAGCGGCTGAAAAAAAGGCACGTCCAATAAGCCGGCAAGTTCCATCTTTAAAGATGCAAAGAAAAGAAAAAATGATCAAGACTATAAAAATCACTTACAGACCTCCGCGGTGGGTGGTACTGAAGATTCAGGTGTGGCTGCTGAAGGCACTGCAGCTGGGCTCACTTGGACTGACGGATCGATCTTGGGGCTGGGGATAGGAGTAGTGAGGGCGCTCGCCGGGGTAGAATTCATGGTTGGTGGTATGGTCATGTTCATTGGGGGGACAGCGCTGATCGATTGCTGCTGCTGTTGCATTTGCGATGGAATATGCTGTAGGTGCGGCATTTGTGGCATTTCCATCATCCCGTTATACAATGGCCCATTCATAAACATCGGAGGTTCTTGCTGAGGTATCAAAAGGGGGAGAAAGAGCATTACATTAGTATTCAAGGAATTAGGCCGAAGCTTCTTGAAACAAGCAAAAAACAAGAAAAAACTAAAAAGAGAAACACGGCAAATTTGAGAGAACAGCGAAGTATTCACTGACGTTCCCAAACATTGCGGCGAGGTTCATTCGAAGCCAGCCCCCATACCCATGTGGTGCACGTGCTGCATATGTTGCATCTGGTTCAGAAGCACCGCCTGGGTCTTGCTTAATGACTAAAGTAGAAAAATCATACGACTCAGAAACCATAATACATGTGATATCGTAGGAGCCACGACCGCGAGGTGAGCCACAATCATCTTGTCGGTGTTAATAGTTTCACTCCAATTGAATGACATTCCAATCTTGCTTTCAGTTCGGCAGGAAGTCCTTCCCAGGCTTGCTCTATGTTTCCCAGTGCGAAAGCCTGGCGTGACGATCTTTGGAATCAGCAGCGGACTAGATGAGTAACGCGAAAGCAGAGATACACACGGCGAATGGATTTGAAGCCCAGCCTTCTTCCTTGCGCATCCTCTTCTGCTTCGTGACGTATGCTCTCCACGTGGTCTTATCAAAGCCGTAATTGAACCAATCTGCAACATGCGCACCCGGCTTATTCCAACCTTTTTCACTTTCGGGTAAAGCATCAAAGTCAAAGTTTATCAAGGCAGACCCATCTTTGACATCATAACCCGATGGGATAACTGGATTTTTGGCTTGCAAGTCGCGCGGCTTGGACACTCTTCGCATGCTTGTTCTTCGGTAGCGAGTGCTGGGGCTTGGTGATGGGCAAGATTATCGTCATCAGTTTGTAAATAATCTACTTCGGCGTTATCACCAAAAGGTTCTTCGTCGCCATCCTTGCCTTCTCCAGGACCAGCATCAATAATCTATTGAAGTCTTTGCTTCCAAGCCTACATTGCACTAACGAAGTTTCGCAGAGACTTGGGCCGCGGCGGGTCTTTCTTGGTGTCGGTTAGAGGATCCGCAGGAGCTTGCTCTTGCGATACGGCTTGGCCATCAGTATCGCCGCCAACCTGTTCTTTAGATTTGCGGCGCCACTTTGATAATCTTTCGCTTGCCCTGAAGAATTGTCTTGTCGTTGAGATTCTCCTAAATCTGGCTCTGGCTGGCAATCATCCATGTCACGGTTAGATGAGGCGTGCTCTTCTCCAACTTCGTCCAATTCGGTTCTTGTCGCTCATGAAAAGGTTCAGGAGCAGCTGTAATACAATGTCATCAGTGACTTTCCAAGTGGCACATGTGAGACAGAAGCGACTTACCGTAATCATCAAGATCCATAATTGAATCCGGCGCGGAGTTGTCTCCATCGTCACTACCATGATCATCCAATTCCAGGATCCAAGACATGAGAGTTATCAAATAGATGTGTGACTCCTCTCACGCAATTCGAAAAATAAAAAATAGTTGGACCTAGTGAACTGGGATATTATATTAAAAGCCTTGAGACACGATATCTATCAAAACAAATCAGTGTCAGCAAAGGAAGGAGAAAAGGCGTGAAGACCATGCTGACTTACAATGTCGCAGAAGGCAATAGGTGGTGCTGTCAATCACCTCATAATCTGCAAGTTGAGGCACAGGACGTTTTGATCTAACAAATGAGTTGTATCAGCTCAAATCCTGATCCTAGAAGAAGCAGATTACTCACCTGTCGATAGTCTTGAAGGTAAGGCTTCGAGCGAAACAAGACCCCTATTTCACTAGATATAGAGCCCCACCGAGGTAGAAGCGCGTTGATTTTTATGTCGCTCTGACGATATTCAGAATAGAAATGAGTTAAAATATTCACTCACACAGTAAAGTATGAGTACATACTGTTTCTGACTGGCCATTGTTGCGACAATTGCAATAATTCTTTCTTCAACAATGCCAAACCTATCCTCCGCCAAGGGGGAGACATCGACCAACCGACTCTGGTCAGATTCAGTGATGGCAATGCGCTATCAATCAAAAAAGAGATGGGTGCTGATTTGAAGGGACCCGACAATGAATAGATTGCCCGCAGATCTAAGCATCCCTGAATGAAAGATGTGCGTGAAATCGATATCAAATAATATTCAGAAGAAAAAAAATGTGGTTGATTGCCAGCAGATTTCATTCAATCAAGCGGAAAAAAGAAAAGGGAGTTATTAATTATCAAAGTCCGACATGAGTATGTAGCACTGAATGTAAAAAAGAGGCTAACCAGAACTTAAGAGAGACCAGTTGGCCTCCCAAAGTTTGCACTGATCGATGACACCCACCAGCCTGAAATTCTTATACCAGGGAGGGCAGAGTAAGTCCGAAAGGAGGACCAATGCTTCCCAGCGAGATATGTCATGTGTATCGCGGCGAGATTGGAGATGTTTGAGGGGATTGGAAAGAACATGTCAAGATTGGAGCGCTGTGGATCACATCGCCTATAGTCTTCAATGCGAATCCGATAGCCGCATGGTCCGGTGACGACTCTACCGAACTAATCAGCTGTATTGTGCCCTCCTGAATATCTACGGGGTTCCAACATGATCAGTCGGAAAAATTGTCCTGAGAGGGGATGTCAAGAGACAGAGTACCTACCTGATGTTCTGATATTTCGGGGTTAGATACATGTCCCCTTTCTTGAGTCTCTTTCAGTATGAGCAAACAGGCTTGTAGGACAGCGTCGCTTGCATGCTTCACATAGACAGAAAAAAGGCACTGATCAATGAAATTCTTTGGGTCGTTGGATTCCGAATTGGGCCCATGGTCATGTAAGTGCTGGATCATTTAACTCTCGAGACCCAAGTCAGATGCCTACAGTTTGAAATGAGCATAGGTGATCAGTGAGCATTTCTTATCATTGGATTTACAAAGGAGCGCAATATGGTAGAAGGACTCACCCCTCCATTGCACTGAGCCCAGTTCGACACCACAGTAAAGATATCTGACTCAAACAATCCATGCTATTTGAGAATGTGGTCTGAGATTAATCATGATACAAATGGCCGAGCATCCTTGAATGCAGAGGGAATTCGGCGGGCTAATGAATGGGCGCACAGTCCAGCGTATTATTGGGTCCTGGACATCAAGATCGGACCTAAGGAGGGTAGTTTCTTGAGCGTTTGAAACAAGAGGAATTCGCCCTTGAATCATGTAACGTGAGCAGCCAGAAGACTTACTAAGAGGTATTTGGGGGCTGAAAGTGGTCAGCTTGGGGTCAGGTAGAAAAGCGATTTCCACGGCACGGTTCCTCATGGCCCGACAAAGCTCCCCATACCGGGGGTTAAACGCAAAGATGATTCGCAAGGTCAACCCAACAAAGCCATTTGTCCTTCTTCATGGCAGTCACATGAGCCCCATCAATCAATTTAGATCGACATCCTGATCTTCCAGCTTGAAGTTCCAGCAAAGCGCTTTCAAACGACTCAAATTCGTGACCAAATTTGTGACCTAGTTGATTGGTTCTGAGTTGCCCCATGATTTGAAGCATAAACGATACCAGTCTTGCGGTTTAGATTGAAGAAATTAAGGCCTAGATTTAATAGAGATCTCGCCGACATATTTCCAGATGATAAGCGCTGGTGTCGTCGCAGCCGACATGTGAATTCTGCAACTTGAATTCAATGACTTGACACATGCCCCCGATTATTGAGATGAACTTGCACTCCACGCAGCTTTTTTCAAATCCGACAATCAGGTTGGATGAATAAATGCCGAAATGCAAGCTGATGACGCCTAACTGAACACCTCTTGGGGCGGTCAAAAACTTTATCAGTGAAGGTTTCCCAGAGAGCCCCTTGAAGATACACGATGGGACGTTGAGAGGGGATATGGTGGGACGAGTCCATGACATTCCGGAGGGCTTCTGCAGTCTGCTGTGGCCGATTACAAGCTTTGTAGGGAGCTCAACTATGTCTTGATGGTCACGTGGCATACTGCATGCATTGAAATATTGGCAGGAGATGTTGACAGAAGCAGCTTGATCGAGTTCGAACCCTTCCAGTGTAGATCATGTCCAGGTACTCTGGAGAGCGTGGTAATTGACTCGGGATCGGGGCCATTGGAATGGTCGATTTCCAGACCATTGGTGCGGAGAATGCAGTCGAAAAAAAGGGAACCGTCAATTAGGACTGTGCTGAGTCCTGGCGGTGGGTGATATTGATTGATTCTCGGGCCAGTCTGTTCATCGAGGGCAAGTTCCAGGAACAAACAGCGCATCGAGGGGCGTGACGACTTTGCCGCTGGACTCAACTGGAAAAGAAGCGCGGTGTCTTTCTTGACCGCAGTAAGGTCAAGAAAGGCGCGACCCGTGGAGATAGGAATATCGCAATCGGCGTAGTCTTTTAGAAGTCTAGATTGTTGAACATGTGGTGCGAAGCACCGGAATCGAGCACAGGTGGAAGAGTGGCCCCCAACACATGGAGACAGATGATTGTTGTGAAGGAAAGAAACGCCGGTTTGACGTGCTGAGATGATGTGGGGGGTCAGATGCCTCAGAATTGCTAGTAGTGGTGTTGAGCTGCGTGGCAGGGTTCTTGGGATTCCTGATACGTCGTGTCTCGGAATACAACTGAGTCACAATGAAGCTCGTATGGCCATCTGAGCGAGACGAGCATGGGTTCAGCATTGTCGCACATTCTTTATCTGGAGGCGGGAACGACCCCTGAGAACATCGATCAAGCGGCTGCTTGCGAATAACTTCCTTGACGAGGTAGTAAATCTCTTTGACTTGTCGTAATGCTTCCTCTACTTGCGTCGTCGATGGCGGCGCACGCGGAGCATCAGAACTGTCATCTCCATAAAGGTTAACCAACAGTTGCGGCAAATCGTCGGCCAGAGGACGTGTAGCAGAGGACGTGTAGCATATTCCTTGAGAGCCAAGTCGACAATCTAGCATGGTGCAGCCAGCCTGTTCAAGTCTACGCCGCTGAAACACAAGCCGCTTCTCGTGTGGGGCAATCACTTGTTCTGGAAAGGTTTATGGGTGGCAAGTGCAAGAATGGCATTATGATTCTATGGGGAGTCTTTACAAAAGACTGGCTTAGATCTTCGGAGAGGGCAACTTACGGATAGAGCCATTTTGCCATTGACACTGGAAGGAGCACCAATTCGGGAGCGATCCGTTGGCGATGTGAGGCACCTGTGAAACGATCATTGTCGTCAGCTGGATGTGAAAATGAACATATGAAGGCGAGGGACTCAAAATACTGGCCTAGATCTTCGGAGAGTGCAACTTACGCATAGAGCCAGTTTGGACTGTTTGACCAGACAGCTCGCGAACCAGTCCCTCTTGAGCTTCAGACAAAAAGTGATGAAATGAAGAAAAATATTGTATGTGTCAGCACCAAGTTATGTGAAGATGTGATGGATAAAAAACACGCACCAGACGATCGTCTCCAATAACCTAACCGCATACAAGCGATTCATCTGAGTTCAAGAGGAGCAGGAAGGTCAACTGAAGCTGCGGGGAGATCTCGCGATGGCGTGGAGCTTCCTGTGGTGCGAGGTATGAGTCTTGGCAGCTGCGGCATTATCGACGAACCAGAGAATGGTATGGCCAAGCTTGACCAAACTGGCAGGCCTAGACGGATCCTGATCCAAAACACCAGCTAGCATGTCGTCCTTGTTTGGGATGGGCAATGGTGAGGGTGAGCCAAAGTATGATCCTGATTTTCGAAAGGCGCGCTTTGAAATCTGCATGACAGCTAGCCGGGTTCTCATCCAACGTCATCAAAAGCAAACCTGAGGGATGGCTGAGGACTGACCCCGGTTTTGTGAGGCGAGTTTGTTCTGTGCTTCAAATATTTTTGAGTATCGCTATATATTTGCAACTCGACTCATCTAGGGCTGACGATGAAATTGATTGATAGCATTGTTGGGACTGAGCGGATGGACCCATGCGGCGACTTCTTGGGCATGCACTTGACCGATCGTGTCAACTTGTGCAATCGGCGATGATAAATTCGTCGCTATCCCAGCTTAGTCTTGATTCTAATGTGACAAGTAAAAATCCGACAACGTAACGCAAGCTGGAGATAGTGTCTTTGGAAGATCATACATGTGCGATGCTGCCGTTGTCAATTGTTGTCTGTGGTTACGTAGTACATAACCCTTGGCCCCCTCTGATCGGACGCCACCCGCTGCCTGGAGCCTCTTCTTTCCCCTGGGATATTGTGAGAAATGGTCTCGTCGCCCGCTCAAGAAATCGATTTGTGTAGCTCGTGAGACCAGGTAGATTGAGTAGTTATATACCAACGGGTAAGATTTGGCAATATCGGAGTTGATACCCGCGCCAAATTGCTGAGGAGGTGTGTGGAGCATTCGGAGATAGTTACACGACTTGACTAATTCTACAGAAGACGAATGTTTTTTTATTTTTCAGAAAATCTTCTCGGTCGCTGAGATTGTCGTCAGGCGTCTGAGTACGTACGAGATGCTTGATGACTGTGAAGCCAAGAGACATTGAATAACACTCATGGACGATAAGGATCTCTAGGAATTTCAATATCGACAAGAAGTCCAGTAGGGATGACTTTAAATATGATTTGAATGCACTTCGGAGAGCGGATTACGAGGCCGTATATCCAGCGAGTTGACCTGTTGAAGATCACAGGGAGCGACAAGACCATTTTTGCTCAGCCGTATCAGGATGACCTCGAATGAAATATACCAGCCGGTCAGAAAGACTAGTATCTAGCCGGGATTTTAGGTCGAGGACGTTGTGATATGATGCGCTTTTCCTCTCGGAGTCCGGTTTTCCACACTTTTTCATGAGCCATGTCGATTCGCGTTGGAGTCGGGCTTAGGCTCACTGATACGACGAGGTGCGGAGGCGAGACCAAGAGAAGAGGCGTGGGGAAACATTTCGACCACGGAGTAATTGCTAGATGAGAGGCCAAGTGACTCATCTTCTTTGTCTGCTTGAAGGGCTGTAAGCGCATATTCCGGCTCAGCCCGCTCGAGAACCACCCAAGTTGATGGATATATTCGTGCTTAGCGGATTGACCGCCATATGTGCAGAATCGAATTTTCTGATTCAGACACAGACTCATACAT
>SMGU01004588.1:0-19319 GCA_004348175.1 Puccinia novopanici
TCTCTCTCTCTCTCTCTCTCTCTCTCTCTCTCTCCTCACACGACACCGTTTATCTCTCTCTCTTCCCATAACTCACCGTACTCTACTCCAATGCAATTTTCCCTTGCCCTTCTCTTTTCCCCTCTCCCCAAGTCCTCGGGAGTCCATCAACCTAAGTTCCACCGCGCGCATAATCTCTTCCAAGCAATGTCTCTGCAAGAAAGTATAGTGCAGGTACATATATTACTCAAGGGAAATGATACCGGTGAGTACGTGATCAAGCAACATCATTTTGCGTCATGTTAATTGGATTCCGAGGAGCGTCGATCTGAGGTTTTCTTCCAATATCTTGTACAATAAGAGAGTACGATGGAGAGGGTACAAGGATATCATCTTATCTGACGCGTCGTTATCCCCAACCGAGAGGTGTGTTGGCCAATAAGGCGATCGTGATGGCCCGGGGAGTATAAGCCTGCAAGTCTTGAGGCCATACATCAAGGTCCTGGAGGGATCAAGAGAGAGAGAAGACAAGTTGCTGAGTGGGGATGGGGTGTGCTACTACAATGAGCCAAGACGATGCAGCCCAGACTCAGAGTCGCAATTCATATCCCATCATCACTGACCCGTTTGTATACAAACCCTGACTGAGACGAAGAACACTTGGGCGACAGGAAAGCCGCGCATCATCCCCGCCGACCGTATACCTGCACGAGCTTTTCCCCCTATTAGCCGGCTTCCGATTGCCGCCGGGCTCCCTCCAAGAACTTTTGGCCGACGTTGGTTAGTGCCATATGACGCGCGAAAAATATGACGTTTTTGTCAAGTTTCAATCTTGATGTGTTTGGCTAAACAAGTATTAATATGACGCAATGCCAAGACCACACTCGCCAGGTTATTGCGAGTGACCGGGCCGTAGCCGGAGGAGCTCGCCAAGGTCCATGGACTCGCTGTCGTGAGAGCCAATCAGGGTCACAAGCGCCCACTTGCCCAATGCAAGAGCTTTTGAAGATGGACTATAAAGCCACTCATCTACCCTGGGTAGCTGCTTCCTCAGAAGCTTCCTCAGAAGCACATTTCCACCAACCTAGGCAACTCACAACAGAACATTTAAATTGAAAACAATTTGTTAAATACAGTTTGTCTCCAACTCCACCCTTCAATCTTTCAAGTACTATTTGGCATTCTCACTGCTTTCTGCACCTTTCTACAATTCCTGTCTGGTGTGCAAATGCCCATCCTTCTGCCTTTCCCCTTGCTTGCTCTCATCCATCCACCTACTTCTCAGATCCAATGGACCCCTCTGCTTCTCCTCCCTTCATTCTGACCCTATATCTACCCTTCTGCCCTCTATTAATCCTCCTCCAACATGTCTATCAATCCCAGCTCCACCCACAGTGATCATGCTTGCCTTGCCACTGGCTTGGGTTTAAACCCCACCAATCATTTGTCAGGTTTTTAACAGTCAATTTACAAAGTTGTGACAGTGGTGGGCCGCTATGCTACAGCACTAAAAAAAATATAGCATTGCAGGTCTTATTCCCTCCACCAATGCTGTAGCATTGGTGGTGCTACGTTAAGGCTGCTACAGGCCTCTATGCCGTGTTGCACTATGCTACAGCCTTTGCAGCTGCTATTGTCTACTACAAAGCACTTTGGTGTAGCATAACAAGGCCTTTTTTGGCCTCATTCTGTTAGTGTTAGCACAAAACTTCCAAAAGCTATGACAAAAATCATTAGCTGTTAGCAGTTTTATGCTACACTAACACTACTATTAGTGGAGTGGGCTCACCATTGCTTGTGAAAGTCACAGTTTGCTGCACAACAAGCAGATCCAAAACCACTAGTTGATCATGAGAAAAGAGCCATCAGCCATGTTGTACCACTTTCTTCTTTTCTTCATTCATTCTTCTTGGTTTCTTTCACCTCAAACTGATCCACTGTCCTGTATCTCAGCTCTGTCTTTCCTTCTCCACATTCATGATTCCTCATTCTCCTTTTCTCATTTGTCTCTATCATATCAGATTTGCCCAGTTGTTTAATTTTTTTGTTTCTTTCATCTCAAACTGATCCACTGTCCCATGTCTCAGGTTGTCCCAGCTGCTTGCTCACTTGTGTCTTTGTCTTGTGAACTCACCATGCACATCTCTCTCCTAAAAGGTTCAGCCAGCAGTTTGCTCATTTGTGAACTCACCACACACATCTCTTGTATAAAATTAGGTACTATTGCCACTGGGTTATCAGGACCATGCTCCTCTTTTGGATGTGAGTGTTTCTAATGTCCATGGCCCCTTAGCCATGTTGCCTTATTAACACATATTTATTACCACAGATGTTCTTGAGCAAGATTCTTGCTTGTTGTGCAACTTGCCTTTGGAGGATCCCACCACCATAACCTCTCTGGTTATTCAGGGCTAGTATCTTTTTGGAGCTACTCTTGAACCTTGAAGCTTTGTTCCAGAACCTGTTACATAATCCCCACCATATTCCCCTCCAACAACATCCCCCCCATCCCCCTTTTTGCCTACAAAGAGTGCCCCTCTCCCCACACTCCCTATGATACAGCACACTGAGGTCTTAGAATGTGCTTTTGCCACCAATGTGGCAGTTCAGAAGGACCGGGAAGATCAAGTCTGTGTGGTTGAGAAGCTCCTTGAATCATTTGACACTCTCATGGCAGGCCACCTTGGCCTTACATGCAGATAATAAATCCCAGGCCTCAGAAGCAAACACAGAGAAAGGCAGGAGATATAACGGGTATCATGACCCAAGAAAATGGACCTTGTCTGCTGGAACCTGCAAGAAGCATCACAGGTGTTTCTTGCAAACAATGCAAGAAGTTTACAAGTTCAAAAGTTTCTTTTACTGGCTAATTAAACATAAAGAGAAAACCAAAGAACTTCAGGCCTATGACTGCTTCACAGTGTGGGACTCCTGTGGGACAAATAATGATATTTCGTAAAGATCCTCTGAGGGGAATATAAATTGCTAACTAGATAAAGCTATTACAACTGAGGGGTGTTTTGAAAAACCTTCCCCCTAATATTACTACACAAATATAAAGATTCTTGAATCAAAATTTAAATATAGATGACTGATTATAAGACAGATTTACTATGTATAGTAGCCTCTATAAAACCTAGATAAACTCAATCAATACTCTTGGAGGCCTAATAAAACTTCTGATGATGGATAAACAACCCAGTGGGATTGATTATGTGAGATGATAACACTTAACCACTAATACTAATACTACTACTACACTAATGACTTCAGATTTTACCCCTAACTATTTTTATACTTGAAAATGTGCTAATTGTGAAATATTTTTGATTAATTTTAAACTGATAAGCTGTTGTTGAAGCCCTGAAATCACTACTATAATCCTAATCTGTTACTACTACTACTACTACTACTACTACTATGCAACACAATCTGGATATTTTCAGCTGTTTTTGTGTTGTGATAGTGGTTAAGACTTGGCCATTTGAATTCAAATTGACTCACTCAGGGACTGAGTTCAATTCCTGCTCAAACACATCACAACACTATGGAATTTTTGGTAGGTTAATATTCTTTTTTGCATTCAATAGAAAAATTAATCTTCAAAAATTCCATATATTTATCTAGAATAAATTGTGATTATGAAAATAATTGGAAAATCCAAGATTCACATGTATAAGTTTAGAGGCTTGGGAAAACGACTCCCAAGAATTAGTCCAGCGACTCCCAGGACGTTGCGGACATCCATTTTGGGAGTCGTTGTCCCACTTCCTTGTGCAGCCATGGGAGTTGTTGCACTAAAACACCCAGAGAAGTCGAAAAATAAAAAAAATACAATAAATTCTATTTCATGTAATACAAGCCCCAACAAAAAAAACTGGGAGACCTTTAGAGGTTCCACAATTCATCTTTCCCCCATTTTTTCAGGTTGATTCAATGTAAAAAATTGAAGAAGGTACAAAAATATTTAATTTTTTTTCTCAAGTGATACACACAAAGCTTCTGAATGAATGCCCTCAAGGGCCTACATTTTTTTTTTTAAAAAAAAAAAGAGTGTTTTGGGCCAAATATTACTTACTACTTGTGGTGCACATAAATTTTAGATGGGTGCCACCAAGGTCCTAAATAATTTAAAGAAGTGAGTATAAACCCTTGATAATATGCTAAAAACTTATTGGTCTCAGAAAATTTACAAATTCAATCACAGAGTTGTAGAAATATTTTGGATTAATACCCTTCAAGGGCCTGAAAGTAAAAATGCAAAAGGTGATGTTAACATCACCAGCTAGGCTTAACTGTTTAGTTTGTAAATAAAAAATAAAAAAATTCAGGCGGAAAGTCCACTTGCTGTGTGCTTTTTTTTTCTTATTCTCCCAGTTTTTTTGTTGGGGCTTGTATTACATGAAATAGAATTTATTCTATTTTTTGTTATTTTTCAACTCCTCTAGGAGTTTTAGTGTGACAACTCCCATGGCGGCACAAGGAATTGGGAAAATGACTCCCAAAATTGACGTCCGCAACGTCCTGGGAGTTGCTGGACTAATTCTTTTGAGTTGTTTTCCCAAGCCTCTAAGTTTAATCCTGTTGTTTTTCACAAAAGATTTAAAAAAGGACAGAGATTAATCACATGGATTGGCCAGTTTCTGGGAATCCGGTGCACTTCAAGAACAGTGAAAGCCATGGTGAGATATAGTTTACACAGCTTACATAATTATTAGGAAAATCTGGAATTAAAATAGGAGTTTTCCAAAATTAAGAATGAGAGGATTTACCCAATAGCCTTGGAATCACTCCAATTTTTTGAAATGAACTACTTAGGGAAACTTCAAAACAATGATAGAATCTTCATTGGTTGCTAAGTTTTGAGGCTAGTTTATCCCCTGGCTTAGTTCAAACTACCTCTAATCCAGTAGCACAACTGCACTGGTTAGGACTCAATGTAAGATTAAAGCTTGTGAGCCTACAAAATGGACCTAATCCCAGGGTAAGTGGGAAATAAATTTAGTCCCCACTATGTCTAATTATAGATCTAGGATAAGATAATTCATAGTTAGTCTGCACAGGTGCAGTTGAATTTTTGGATCAAGTTGCTTAATTTGGTCTAACTTAGCAACTGATGCAGATGCTCTGACTAGAGCAGATCATCTAGTGGGATCAAGGGAGTTTTTCACAATATTCAAGGAGAGTCTCTTCCCCCTATTTGGGATCATTTCTCCTCATTTATTATTTAGAATAGGAAAGCTATAAACTACAAATATACCATCCTCCTCTTATAATTAGGAGGACTGGCCTTTTCCCCTTATTTTTATTTTATTTATATAATACTCCACACTCAATACCTTGTGATAAGTTTATTGGGAAAACCTGTGTTAAAATCTGTGAGCCTTTGTCTCTAGAGTTACAGCAGGAAACAAGTTGGTTTGTTAATTATAGTTGTATTTCTTAAAGGGACAACTAGAATAACAAGGCTGAGAGAAAAGGAGGATGAGATTCTTTTTATTCCCAGATTCCTTAATCTGGAGCTTCTATTTCTAAATCCCAAACTTTGTTTGGTGATGAAAAGTGATGTCTGCCAGGTTCCCACCACCAAAAAATGTTTGGAATTTAGGTTTAGTTGGTCTAGATTAAGCAATCCAGACTGACAGGAAGTCCTCCAGTGCTATGACTGGAGTAGCTCTAGCAGTCAACCCAAAGGGACTGGAGCAGCTGAAGAGCAGCCTCCTCTGGATAAATCAACAGAGGGAAATATGGTAAGATTTGAATCTTTTCAAGACCAGTCCAGATTTTTTAGGAAAAGGCAACAAGGCTCTTTAAATTGAGAAACCTATGTGGTTTGTTTGATGATAAAAACCACAGAAAAACAGGAGGAGAGAAAGAGAGGGGAAAAGAAACAGGTGAGTAGCAGGAGTGGTTCAAGAACCACTCAGTGAGGAGAGAAATAAAAGAGAAGAAAAACAGATTAACAGGAAAGGCCACTTACTGATAAGTGATAATGACACTGGTTGAGTGGACTTCTGGTTTCCTGGTGGGTAATTACTAATCTGTTGTGGTTCTGGTTTGTTTCTGGCCTGAGGTTGAGAATTTTCACTTGGTCTGTTTTCTGACCAGCAGGAGTGAGTCAAATTGAATATATTCAATTTGTTCTTTAGCTAGAAAATCCACTTTTTTCAATCTTGAATATAGCAGGTGCACAACACAATTATACCACACCTCATGTTTTGCACATGGGCAGAGAAAGAAGGAGAATCTTATGATAAGCATCACTTTGATTTATGAAAATTTCTGTTTATAATAAAAAAATCTTTTCAGAGAACAATGAAAGATTCATCAATATTGCTTATTGTAATAAAAAACTCACTAAAGAGAAAAATGAAATTGCAATAAATTGGCTTAATTAGAATTGAAGCCTTTTGGACAGGCTGACTGTCTCTAAGGCTGACAAAATCTAGGCAACCCTTCTGAGGAGCTACATTCATCATAAGGAAGTCTTTTTTCTCTTGCACTTCATTAAAGTGTTTAAGAGATTTGTATTGTTGTTTATCAATCTCAAATTGATGATTGTGTCCTTGGCCATTTTTAATTACCTGATTTTATACTTGGCACACCACTCTTTGTGGAATAAAGCCAGTATACTTGACATCCTTGACAGTTTCCGAGTCTATATGATCAGGGGCCCCGAGCCGGATGTACGTTGTTACCGGATTATTAAGCGCGACGGGTGTCGGACGGCGGCCGGGAGGTTTTTTTTGAAGGCCGGTCAACTCTTACTCGGGTGTACATCATGCGGCGATCCACCGGCCGGCATGCGAAACGACCCGCGCCTCCTTCAGCGAGTCCAGCGGTACTACGCTCCGCGCCCAGGGGCGAGGGCATAGAGCTGAGGTCTTCGCTCAGGGAAACCACAGTTTATTAAGGTCATCGAACTGAGTCAAATATTATTTGATTGACCTGATGGGCAGGCTGAGCTGATCGCAGCAAGAACTCAGCTGGCGCAGCCACCTGAATAATGTGCCGGCCTTCAACTCTCCGGCCGATAACTAGTTGCATACCCCGTACCCTGCAGCTACTGAGGCCCAGACATATAAATACAAGGTCCCTCTGAAAAGTCGCACAGGAACCCATCCTCAAAATCTATTTCGACTCCCCCCTCCATTACATCCACCAATCGAGCAGAATAATTCCTTGTTGCAGGACCGATAAATGTTTCCTTCTTCTTCCGCCAGGCCTGCACCACAAGAGGGACCGCAAGTGTGGACAAACTTGCTGACGAACACCGCTGGCCTAGCCGAGAAGAGGCGGAAGGAGCTCTACCAAGAGATCTTCCGTGCGCCGCGCTTGATCCCTGAAATGGCTCGACTTGGGGTGGCGACGAAGGAGGGGCCGAGATCCCCGCGGAAGGAGTTCGGCGGCTCCCCGCTGCTGCATTTCGTCCGACAGCAGCACAAGGATGAGGATGAAGATGATTCGATGCTCGAGGCAGCGCGTTGCGCGAAGCAAGACTGGTTCGAGCAGCGCGCCCCAGACGAAGACGAGTTGACTGACGAGGAGGAGCCGGACGTGGGCGGCCAGATGTCCCGTGAGGTCCAGGCGCGTCTGCCGCTCTCCCCCCCGTCTCACAAGGCCGAACGCATCGCCCGCTTCCTCGACAAACACGCCCGAGACTCCCTCCTCCTCATCAAGCTGCTCCAAGACCATCTCCACATCCTCGTCGAGCATCAAACTGATCATGCCGTCTCCATCGCCCGCTTCGCCAACTCCATCCCTCTCACTCTAGCACTCATCTTCTATCGTGATTCGCAGGGTTGTAGACTCACTACCTTGGCCACCATCCAACGTCTCCAACACATCCATAGAGCCACCGACTGCACGCGAGACTTTGGCGACTTCGAGCCGACACACAAACAAAGGCATGCAATATTTTTCACATACTTTCAACATACATACATAAACTTGGAGGCATTACTGACTCAACCTTGTGCAATCTTATACAGGCTATGGGACGAGCTGCAGCAAACGGGGGAGTTTCTGGAAGAGGTGCATCTGACACTGCGGGGGATGGTGGAGCAGGTGGATTTATTTGAGGTGAAGAAGGAGGAGCGGATGGACAGGGTGATGCTAGAGGTGATGACGGAGGCGCATCTGGCAGCAGTGCCGAGGGCGCACGAGTACGACGAGAGTTATGGCAAGTTGGCCCGGTTCAACTATGCGCTGTCGGAAGTCTCCGAGGCGCTGGTCTACTATGGCGCGCTCGTTCGCCGCGCCATCCGCTCCGTGGAGCTCTGGAAAGCCCTCCTCTTCCAGCCCTCGCTCGACCTCCCCCTGCTCGCTTCTTGGTCCCACTACTGGTCCCATGTCTTGACTGCCTCCGCACAGGCTTTCCAGTCCCTCGAATCCCACTTCGACATCCTCTAATCCACTCTTTTTTCCCACCTCTTTTCCTTATCATCTTGCATGCTTGTTTCCTAAATTCATAATGCCACGTAATTAATATAAGCCATCCTTAAATTCACTCTTATCGGTGTCGCGGCTGATCAAGTGAGATCAGATGACGCCAGGGCGCCTCTCGAGTCTCTCTGTTTTTTATATTTCTCTTTGTCCTAATATTATTGAATACTTGGCCAACATTTTTGAATGCATGCACTTTGTTCACCTCTCCAGTGACAATTGTTTGATTGGAATCAATCCCCAGCTCAACGCGCACCAGAGATAACTCAGTATTCATATGCAAGTGAGCTAAGGGCCTAAACCTTACATTAAGATTGGTCCAAGTCGCGATGAGGAGGGAGGGAAAATAGTGTCACGCCTAATTAAATTTGTAATCCAAACCAGGCTACAAGAGAGTTTAGTATACATTCAGGCTTCCATGGAAGGTCTAACGAAAGTTGGCACCGTCTGAGGTCGTCTAGCAGAGCCAGCCGTGCGGGGCGTAATTTTGCCCGGGACCACTCTGGGCTGTTTGAAGTGCTCTGCCGCGAACACATGTCGTGTCTCCTCCGTGGCGGCAACGGGCTCCAGCTGGTGAACTGAGACTCTGTTATTTTCGCAGCTATAAGCAAGTCCCACGAAAACCGCCCATGGCCATCCCCTTCTCAAAATCTAGTAAGCCTTCGTCCACTTAACTTTCCCTGACCCTCCCTCATTCTATTTTAATATCATCCCTCGCCCCCCCCCCTTTCTTCTGATTCGACCAAACGCGTAACTCTGCGCCCCAATTCGTTTTACTATGTATAATATTAGTTTCCAATTGAAAGAGCTCACCTTGCCTGTCAATCCGACCGGCAACTCCCTGGTAAGTGATTCTTTTTTTCTCCCGTAAAATAGTGGCCCCGATGCCTAACTAGACTGTCTCCTTTCCTCCATATGAACGCTGGTCGAATCAGACATCTCCAAGTGAGTATCAATAATGACTTTTTGTTTCCTCTAGAAAAGTGGGCTAACGAGCTCTCTCATATAGAGTCGAGAAGCCCCATTTTGAAGCCTCTAGATGATTACGTTCCTCTAGAGCCATGGAGCTGTCCCAGGTTTTGCGATTTCGAAGCGGAATTGAAGCGGAAGAAGAGAATGGAAGTAGCAGAAGGGCAGGCGGAGAGTGGGTCGGGACAGCAGACGATCATGGTGAAGCTGGAGCAGATGGCGAGGCTTCGGAACCATTGGGAGCTCCCGACGGCGATGATCATAGGAGTGGAGCAATGTTTTCAGGTGGTATTGGGGAGCATAGCGAGCTGGACGTCGGAGCCACCGGAGCTGGTGGGCCTGGCGCTGATCCGGGGCGCCAAGGCCATCAAGATCGTGCCCCATCATTGTCCCCGCGATTTCGCCATGGCCTCCGGCGACAGAATCCGCATCAGAATCTGTCCCCCCCTCAGGATGCCCCTTTGCAGATCTATCTCCATCAATAGTTTCTGTTCCCCACGAACTAACTTTGCCCAGTACGACCCTCAACGTCCTAGGCTCTCTCATCTCTCCCTTCCTGACAATCCTCGTCCCCAAAGATCTCTCTCCTCCAAGAGCGCACCAGAATCATAATCCTCTCAAACGAATCACATCTTCATAATTTTTTCCCTTATCATCGCCCGTTCAATCATGTGCATATTATCTTGGGTCTACACGACATAGCATACCTCTGGCATTGCCAAATGTTGCTCTCAACTCTTTCGCGATCAACAGTTAATCTCTTTTATTCCCTAGAAAGGCATCACGTTCTCGTTAATTGTTCATTCAACCCTTTCAGGGAAATAATTAGATAGATTCTTTCCCTTTTTATTTTGTAATTCTCTTCGCAAGTTTTTCTTAATTTCTAATTCATTGGGAATAGTACAACAAAATCCTAATCAAGTCATTCAGCGAGTTATTCTCCACAGTTTTTATTCAGAACAAGCACCACTCTTCCATTTATGAAGGGCTCAATAAATCCCTCATATTTTTGGATCAGCCGACTTTTTCTGCTGCATTCTCATTCTGTGCTTTGTGCCTCTAGTAATTAAATCAGAAAAAAAATGTTTCTTTTCCTATTTTTTCTAGGGGAAATAAATAAATAAATAAATAAATATAAGTGCTCCTGTCAATTGAAATCATTAGAACTAATTTGGGGTATTCAACTTCAAGTCTCTTCTTTTTAATTTTTAAGGATTTTTTCAGCTTCAGATAGAAAATAGAAAGAAGAAATAGGAATTTTATATTGCCGAGGCCTTCTAATGGTATAGCTTGTCCATGGGAAATAGGAATAGGGGGGTTTTAGTTGGTAGGAGGTCTTTAACTCAGTCCGACACTACCACTTTTGATGTGCATAAATGCATTTCCCCTCTTCAAAAAACAAGGAATTTGATCTTACCAATTTGAAGCCTTGTAAATAAAGAAAAACAGGAAATGATTGCAAAGAAGCATGTCCACAAAATTAAAAGTGTTCATAAATATGGTGTTAAGGAGGATTTAATGCCATATTCTTGTCAGGAGCTGCTCTCATTTTTTTGAGCAATGAGTTTGGAAAGATTATTTTATCCCCTATGGCTTACAACCATTCTTTTGTGATAAAATCCAGCTTAGAGTCATATTTTCATTGATAATAATATGGTTAAATCAATTATCTGCTGTATTCTTACAAAAATCACAGATCTGAACTAAATCTGTAGACAAAAATAAGTATGGACTGGGAACTTGGAGAAGCTAAATTTTCAGCCAACATGATCCAATTGGTATCCATAGAAGATACATTTCATAACACATTTTTTAAAATAAGGAAGAAACTGAAATGAATTCTTATTTTATGTTTCTTCATTGCTTGATTTGAAAAGTCAACATGGAATCAATTGTTGAAACACAGATTAAATAATAAAGAACTTTCATGTAACCAGAGTAATTCATTTTTTTATCATTTACAAGTTATATTACAATAAAAAAAGTGAACATGAAGTTATAATTTAAAAATGTGTACAGAATGAGATCAAATTGTGAAACATGAGCATTGGACTTGATAGTACATTTTGACATAAATCAACCTAAAATTTCATGCCTTCTCAGAAAAAATATTAATGCAGATGATTGATCTTTCAAGACTTGGGGATTTCCTATTCTGTCTTCTTCTTCCAAAAATTCATTCTGTTGAAGGCATTCATAATTTTCTCCTTGATGTGAGATAAAAATTTCTTGATAATTGTTGAAAAGTTATCTTTAGTCTTGGGTGTGTCTTTTGCATTTGAATCTTCAGAAATTTTAGGAGTATGGCCTGAATCCCCTGTTATTCAAGTTTATAGAGAAGGCTATATTACAAAACTCATCTTTCAGATAGATAGAAGAATTTTTAAAACCCACCTCCCACATATTTCCCTTGAGGACCCTCAGCTTCATGGATTTTAGGACCCTGAATTTCTGAAGCTTTAAAATTTTCTTGGGGAATAAGAGTCAGCGACTTAAAATTGTGATGAAAATGAATGATGATTAATCATGGCTCACTCTTAGAGGATTCAAGACCCTCTTCTATTTCTTTTCCAGAGCTGTGAATTTCCTCTGAAAGATTTTGGTGATTGGATTATGATTCAAGGTCAAGCATTCATCAGTGTAGCTGTCGAAATATAGATATTCTCATGAAATT
This sequence comes from Puccinia novopanici, assembly GCA_004348175.1. NCBI lineage: Eukaryota > Fungi > Basidiomycota > Pucciniomycetes > Pucciniales > Pucciniaceae > Puccinia > Puccinia novopanici. The sequence goes on from SMGU01004588.1 coordinate 12,068, forward strand.
AGGAATATCTCAGCTGCTTACTTGCTGGATCTGGATGGACTTCTTTTCCTGCATTGACTTGAGGGCTCTTTGGCCTGTCAAATCTTGTCAAAAGCCATTCCCAAACATTTTTTGGCCAGGTAGTAGGTTTGGAAGCTTTTATTCTGGCCAAAATTCCTTTTTGAGTGGAATTTTCTTCCTTTGTTTCCCTTTTTATGGAATTTATATCTTCCATTTTATTTTGTTAGATTTAGTCCAAAAAAAATCATGACTTGTAAGTATTTGTTGTTTAATGTTTGAAATGGGATTCAAAATTCCTACCTGGATTCTCAGGAGAGCTTGTTTTGGTTACAGATTGTTCTTTAGTATCACCTTCTTTATCTTGATTCACCTCAAAATCTTTGGAATCTTTCTCCTCTTTCCCTGTTCATGAAAATACAGTTTTATTGAAATAAGTCCATCCATTCCAATGTTTAGAATTATCGATCTAGACATAATAGTACAATATTATCGCACCTGGAGATGAAGGAGTTTGAAATTCTTCTGATGAAGAAGAAGAGCGAGAATGGCTAGTTGAAGTAGCAGGGGTAGATCCACCAGCCAGGGATGCCTTTTCATGTGGTTCTGGACATGGAGAGTAGTGAAAAATGTGTAAAGATAAGTCAGTATGTCTTGAGTTGGTCAACTGGAATGCTCACCAGTTTCCGGAGGTGGATTTCCGTGTAAATCTAGTACTGTTGTGTTGATAAATCATATAGTCCCACTATATAGGTAAAAGAACTGCTCCATATCGAGAAAAAAGTCTAATAGCCCAGAGCATCAACTTACCAAGTGGACTTTGATGCCCAATGGGCTTGGAAGCTTCAAAAGACATCATCCATTGGTAATACCATCAGCTTTCCATTATCAAGGGGCGATGAAATTTATTGCAAATGGGACTTACATCCTAAGATGTTGGACTCGACACCTTCAGATGGAGGTGTCATTGGTTCTTGGAATTTTTCAGGAGCGCAGATTTCCACACAATGGGCAATCAGACATTCAACCCTGCTGGATACTCGCTAATGTGCTATTATCATATCCTTAGAATGGAGAACAACCCCACTCACTGGTAGGACTATGAGGGACATGTGCGGCTTGCTTAGCAATTCGAGCTAAGCTCCGAAGATGGGGGGAGAGATGGATCAATGGAACAATTGTTAGGTGTCTGAACGAATGTAACTCATTTCATCCAGCAAATCAGCAAGATCAGAGGCACTAACATTCTTCGAGAATATCTTTGGCATCTGCAAGATGAAATAAGTTAACACTTGAAATCAACAAACGATTCCAACTTGAGGGGTTAAGAAGGTAAAATTGTGATACCTTTTCCACCCGAAAACGATCTCCTTTTTAGCCAATGCTCCCTATGGGGACCTTCAACATCTAGAATCTCTCTCTTGACAAGATTTTGCGAACCTGACAGAGGATGTGCTGAAACGCTAACATATTGTAGTAAGTGAAGGGCGAGTAAGAGCTGGGTTAATAACATGGCCATGTTGGTAACTTATGAGCGATCAATGAAATAGGATGATGTGAGGGCAAAGAACCAGGACGGTCGGGAAAACCACCGAGCTATATATCTTCACTTTCCTCCTTCCTTTCCTTCTCTTGATGAGGGAAAAGCGGGTAAGTTTACCGTGTCCTCGCGCTTGCTCTCCTTCACAATCTGTAATCCCAGCCGCAGCTCTATGGAACGACTTGTGGAATTGGCCCCTCATACGTCTGGCAGATACTGGAAAAGGCTGTGTCTCTCTTTTGCCACCGGTGCTATCCACCCGGAGCAAACCAGCTTCACCAGTTGTTAATAGACTTGCCGATTTAACTTTGGCAATCGCGGTTGAGCCCTCGTCAAAGGAACACAACCTGAAGCCAGGAAAGATTCCAGCCTCCGGACGATGGGCAGTTAGATGGTGGTAACTCAATTCCGGTTCCGGCAGTGGTCGGAAACAACCCGGCCGACCGTATCTCTATCACGCTGCACCTAGACCACACAGAAAGCAAACTGTTCCGATCGAAACTTCTCCGAGTCGTCGACGCAGGTAGTGGGTAGATCGGCCAAGGCGTTTCACCCAAGGTCTCCAGTCCCGACGACAGTCATCTGACCAGAAGAGGGAGAGTTGGCGGGGAAAGGTATGGCAAATTCTCGTTTAGTATAATTGAGCGACCGCCCAGCGCAGCCATTACTAATTGACTCCGGTCGCACATTGGCACCATGCTGACACGGGTGAATCGTGGAGTTTTTACTTCGCGTTCTGGTTCCTTTTCCAGACTTCCGGCATGGGAGGGTACACACCCGGGCGAGTAGTGAAACGACTCGGGTGCGCACATGAGGGCGCCTCCGTGGCCCCGTGTAGTGAGGTGTGAGTAAAAGGAAAACAGTGCGCACTGACCGCTTGGCTACCAAGTCGGCACTACACTATGAACTACAGTATATACAACCCACAACACCCCGTATTGGTGTAACGTCACGATTGACGTGTTTCGTGAAGGCGTCGCCCGACGTCCAGCCAGAGCGTGCCAGCACCGTGAATCTAACTTAACAAAGTCCCTCCGGGCGACCCCGGATAGCCCTTGGTGAACACACTTATGTAGATTTGGGGAAAACCAAGCTTCTGCTTCCACTGAAGATTTGGGTTTTCCTCAATTTTTCAGGATTGGATACCTGCAACATAAGCATGTCGGATCAAAAAAAAAAAAGCAATTACTTTCTTTTAGATACTCAGCATAAGTAACATTGCTGAGGGCAGGAGGCATAAAAATAATTTCTTGAGCTTTGTAGCCCCTCACCATCCCTGAACAACAGTGCTGTGAAAAAAAAGATTCATAATACATAAGTATGTGTTTTGGAAAAAAAAGCAGAATAATTTTTTTTGCTACATAATTTTCAGATTTCATCAGTATCATTTTTGAAAAAAAAAAAAAAAATCAGTTTTGCTACATGTTTCATGGGTGTGTCTAATAGGTACTATCCAGGGTCCTCTCCGGGCAATTGCTTTTTATGTGTCTTCTGATGGCTTGCTGGAGGGACTTATGGCTTATGTCCCCCCCCTCTGCCCTAGAGCATTAAGCAACTTGGTGGGCACTTTTTTAAAACACGTTTCAAGAAGGGACTGCTCAAAACTTTTTTTTTCATATGCCCAATGGCCACAAACTTGCCTTCACTCTTGTTGTTTTACTTCATCTTACCCCTTCAGGAACACCCTCAAGGATGTTTCAAACATCCATATTGAACAAATTTATCAACAAGTTGGTCAGCCTGTAAACAGCCTCCTGGAATATCCAGATCCAGCAAGATCTGCCTGCCATGTACCTACCAATAGCGGGCCGCTACGCTAACGGTAGCATTACCGTAGCGTAAAACCGCTAACAGCTAACAGCTTTTGCCGTTGCTGTTAGCAGTTTTGCGCTAACGCTAACGGAGCAAGGCCAAAAAAAGGCCTTGCTACGCTGCGCTACAGCGCTTTGTAGCGGAAAATAGCTGCTACAAGCACTGTAGCGTAGCAGACTGTAGTGGCCCTGTAGCGCCGCTAACGCTACAGTGTTGGCGAAAAAAATGACCACTACGCTATACTATTTTGCCCATGTAGCGTAGCGGCCCACCGCTGATAGGAGTGCAATGGCACATTGGATTTTATAGATAAAAGAATCACTACCTTGGTAAAAACCATGCACATTTGGATTGCCATGGTACATGATTTGCAAGAGTGGATTTGAGGCTGGGATAAAAATTCCATTTTGATTTTGCACAAGAAAAAAAAAATGCATTTGCGTTGTTAAAAATTGAGTCGCCAGGCGTGGTATGGGCCCTAATTCTTATCAGCCCAGCACTGTCAAAGTGGCTGGGTGTACGCACTGGTTCTGTCTGGCACAAAAAGGTCTCACTGCCAATCGATTCACAAACAACGGAGCCTTGAATATGCAAAATTTTGAATTTTCTCGCGGGCAGCCGCCAGGCGGAGCGGCTGACGTCGGTCGGGGATATCTATCGTCGCGGTTTGATCCTGCGACGACGTTGAACGCGAGGCATTGACGACGTCGAAAGCCCCGCACGAAAAAAACCCACCGCAGAAAAAAGTCTGGCGGATGGTCAACACGAAGAAAAACCAGTCAAGAACAAAAAACCTCACCTTCCAAGAAAACAACAACAAATTCATCAACCACCATCATCCATGTCGGCTGCTCAAACAAACGGAACCTCGAACGGTCTCTCGATCGAAGAAACTCACATCCCAATCGACTCTCAGCCCGCCCAAGAAAGACCCATGCAACAGAACCCTTACGCTCCAAGACTCTCCGACTTTTTGAGCAATACTTCTAACTTCTCCATCATCGAATCTACCTTGAGAGAAGGGTCGGTCCACTTATCTCCTTGACTACCCCTCTGGTCATCAATATGCTCATCACTTTTGCCCACACAAAACCTTTTTTACCATAGAGAACAATTTGCCAATGCTTTCTTTGGTAAGAGTATTCTCGCTCAACAATTTTTTTAAAGAAAAAACTCATCTTGGTTGGCTTTTTCGTTTCATTCTTTTTAATAGACACCGAAACTAAAATCAAGATTGCCCAAGCACTATCAGACTTTGGGGTAGAATATATTGAATTGACCAGTCCTGCGGCATCCGAACAATCTAGGCAAGATTGTGAAAAGATTTGCAAGTTGGGACTCAAGAGTAAAATTCTCACTCACATTCGGTGTCACATGGATGATGCCAGGATCGCTGTTGAAACAGGTAAACCACTCTTGCTTCCACCGCCTGCCACAATAATAAGACATCAAACCTGATAATTTACTGCCTTAAAAAAAGGGGTGGATGGAGTCGACGTAGTCATTGGAACATCATCGTTCCTACGCAAATATTCTCACGGAAAAGACATGACATACATATTGAAGACGGCTGTTGAAGTGATTGAATTTGTGAAATCGAAGGGTATCGAAGTTCGATTTTCATCTGAAGACAGTTTCCGCTCGGATTTGGTGGACCTTCTTAGCATCTATCGAGCGGTCGATAAAGTCGGCGTCAATCGAGTAGGAATTGCCGATACAGTGGGCTGCGCCAACCCTCGTCAGGTTTACGACCTCGTCAGAACTTTGAGGGGCGTCGTCGGTTGTGATATTGAGTGCCATTTCCACGATGACACCGGCTGCTGTTGAGTTCACTTTCCATTCATTTCCTTCATTATCTCCGTACTTTTGATCCTATCTTTTCCGCTGATACGCTCAATTAAATCAATTTTCACCCCCTCAAGCCGTCGCAAATGCCTTCTGCGCTCTGGAAGCTGGTGCTACGCACGTTGATACGTCAGTCTTAGGGATTGGGGAAAGAAATGGCATCACTCCCCTTGGTGCGCTGATCGCTAGGATGTACGTGGTCAACGTGAGTTTTGGCTTCATCTTCCTTTTTTTCTTACTTGGTTTTCTGCGTTATATGATGGGGATTTTGACTGATCGAAACCCTTGTCAAACAGCCTGAATACATCAAAAAGAAGTACAACCTCGCAGCTCTAAGAGAGGTCGAAAACTTGGTGGCCGGGGCAGTTGGCATTCAGGTGCCATTCAATAACGTCAGTCTCCGAGGGGAAAAATCACTACGATGGTACATTCTGACTAACATCCTCCATCATATCCCAGCATATCACTGGATTCTGCGCTTTTACGCACAAAGCAGGTATTCATGCCAAAGCGATCCTCGCCAACCCTAGCACCTATGAAATATTAAAACCTGAAGACTTTGGGATGACACGTTACGTTCCTATTGGGCATCGTCTGGTGGGATGGAACTCTGTGAAAAGTCGTGCTGAACAACTGGGACTTCAGCTCACTGATGAACAAGTCAAAGTAAGAGCCTTTGGATGATGGTTTTGAGACCCATTGAATCTGCTTAATGACTGCGATCGCGATTTCCCCCCCAGGATGTGACGAGCAAGCTGAAGGCACTAGCGGATGTGAAAACACAGACAAGTGAAGACGTGGATGTCTTGCTACGAGTCTACCACTCACACATCACGGCCGGAACTCTCAGCATCGGAGAACACAACACGCTCGATGAGTTGCTGGAGGAACACAAGGGCGCGAAGAATGGCTCCTTGAAACACGCGCCCTCCGCCGACATCGATGGCCAAAATAAGAGAGCCAAGGTCGACACCGTCTGACCATCCATCAGCCCCTTATCTTCCTGCGTTTCACCCCCGTCTCACCACACACAAAAGAAAAAAAGTCGCCTAATCGACACTGCTGCTTGGCTTAGACAATGCTTGTCTTCTCCTTCTTCCTCGACAGAAGTTCACAGCAGACCATCTCTTCACACCCTTTTTCTGTTCTGTTCTGTTTCTCTTCTTCTTCTTTTTTTTTTGTCTGAGCTTCTTATGTATCCTCTCTTATCGTCGGATGCTACAATGCCACATTTTTTTTTAATGCAACACAATGATTACCTGGCTTTTTTCATCTTGATGTCACTTTTCTGTATTTACTTTCTATCCAATTCTGTGGAAGAGAGAGGGTGTGTGGATGTCTGGAGGAAATCCATTGCACAAATACTTGATACCCGCTTGTTTGAAGTCTCCATGCCCTGTGTTGAGCACATGTGTTTGATTTTCCAGTTAGTGAAGGGAGGGGTTTTTTTTGTGGTTACTCACGGAGGATGGATGTGTGTAGACAGCGATTTACTGGAAGCATCACTGTCTTGGTCTATGGCACCATTGAGCGAGCATTGCTTATGTATGTAAATATATGTTCTTCATGATATATGCAATGAGTGGTTGTTGTACTAGTAGCAGAGTCCAGGAGTGTATTCATGATCCAACTAATAATTACACTTTTCCCAAACTTGATACTTTTTGAGGAACTCCCCTGCAGTGGAGATGTGTGCCTTATGTGACCATCCCCGCATGTGGGGATTTTCACCTTTTGGTGGGAGGAATCTGACTAGCAACCTCACATCTGCCACACACCTATTGGCGGATGTGTGACCTGATAAATTCAGTCCACCATAGCTTGGCTTTGCTCTACTCAAAAGTCAGAAGAGTAGTATGCAACCATGATTTTCCATGAATTTTCAAAACTTATCCATACCAAAAGCATTTTACAAGGATAGAGTGGTTCAATTGTCTTACCTAAGCAATATGAACAAACTTCAGAAAAAAGAGCTACAACTTTGAAAAATAAATACAGCTATTTCAGAATAGCTTCTCCAATTCTTAGGAACTGCCAGTTGCTTAGGAAGTTCCTAAG
>SMGU01004591.1:0-12151 GCA_004348175.1 Puccinia novopanici
GGGAGGACTGGAGGCAAAGGCTGAGTAGCAATGGGAAGGAGCGGCTTCTTTCCTTTGACGGGTTTCAGAGGTTTGGATCCTTTGATGGGCGTGAGTGGTTTGAGTCCCTTGAGAGGGGTCAAAGGTTTAGCAACAGAGAGAGGGAGGAGAGGCTTGCCAGGGACTGGGACGGGCGCGTGAAGAGGGGTGGTGACGGGGAGAGCTTGGACGGGAATCTGGGGGAGGACTGGAGGCAAAGGTTGAGTAGCAATGGGAAGGAGCGGCTTCTTTCCTTTGACGGGCTTCAGGGGCTTGGCGCCTTTGATGGGCTTCAAGGGTTTGAGTCCTTTAAGCGGGGTCAATGGTTTGCCGATAGGAGGAGGGAGGGGATGCTGGCCGAGGACTGGGATAGGCGCCTGAAGAGGTGTTGGGACGGGAGAGCAGGAGCCAAAGGCTGGCCATGAATTGGGATGAGTGGCTTCTTTCCTTTAATCGGCTTCGATGGCTTGAGTCCCTTGACGGGCTTCAACGGTTTGAGTCCTTTCGCGGGCGTCAGTGGTTTAGTGATGGGGAGAGGGATGAGGGGCTTGGCGATCTGAGGAGGAGTAGAGACAAGGATAGGTTTGGTTGGAGTTTGGAGAGGAGTACTTGCTGCAACAGGTTTAGTAGGAACTGGGACGAGTGGCTTCTTTCCTTTGACAGGTTTTGGAGGCTTGGCTCCTTTTATGGGCTTCAATGGCTTGAGTCCTTTGGCGGGTGTCAATGGCTTGGCGATTGGAGGGGAGGAGGGGCTTGCCGGCGACTGGGACAGGGATAATGGTAACTGGCAGCTTGGTAATCGGTGTAGAAGGGTGGGGAGGAGTTGGAACGAGTGGCTTCTTTCCTTTGACCGGCTTCAATGGTTTGAGACCTTTGATAGGCTTCACCGGTTTGCCTCCTTTGAGAGGCGTCAAGGGTTTTCCTAGCACCGCTGCCTTGCCGAGAGCTGGGATTGGCGCATGGAGAGGGGTGGCAGGCGGGGTCTTGAGAGCCGGAACAAGAGGTTTGGGATGTGCTCCCTTACCAAACTTGAGTGGGATGATAGGTTTTATTGGTGTGAGAGGCTTCCCTTTGATGTGAAGTGGTTTGACAGATGTTTTCAATGGTTTGATTGGTAACGGCTTCACGGGAGTGACCAGCTTGGCAGGCTTCAATGTTTTTACCGGCTTCGGGGTGATGGTTTTATCGGTAAGTGTGGGATTGTCTTAACTGGCGTGTTGGGGACGGGTTTGTGACCTCTGACGACTGGATGAAGAGGTTTCTTGATTGGAATCTTCCTGGCCTTCTTAGTCTTCTTGGGCTTCTTGACTTTCTTTCCCTTTTTAGGCTTCTTTGGCTTCTTAGCTTTTTTGGCAGCACGGTCGTGGAAGATGAGGTCGGACTCGGGCTCCTCGGTTAGGGATTCGTAGTCCCTTGGTTTGAGGAGTTGCTCGATGAAGGAGTCCGATTGATTGTCCACCCGACAAGGTAGAGTGGCGCAAGGCATGGTGGGAATCTCTGAGGGAGGGGCGGGTTCCTCCCGGCGTCCAAACTGGCCGAGCTGGGATTCAAAAGCCTGGTTAGGGAGGGCGGCCGATGGATGTTGTTGAGGAAGGAGCACAAGGGTCCGGCGAACATTGCGAGAACGCGCCGATTTCGCGACCTCACTGGAGATACGCATTGTGTACGGTGAATGGTGCTGGTAAGAGAAGCTACGAGAAGAAGGAGACGCGTCAGAGACATGAAAGTTGTGGATTAAGACGCGTGTTTAAAATCTGCTTACAATAAGATTAAGTGCAACGAACACAGTGGTTGCGGAGGTTTAAGTGATTAGGCGGAGTTGGAGGAATAAGGACAGAAGGCAGGGTTGAAAGATTACTAGGGCTCGACGACAGATTAGGTAGAAGTTAGTTGTAAGAACAATTTGTGATGGACATGGGCTGGGTTGAAATGTGAGTCACTGGATAAGTGAGAGTAATAGATGATGATAGACTACGGCTAGTGGGTCCTTGTGAGGGGCAGTTATTGGTAGACAGATTAGTGTAGTGTATGGAGTAGCGAATCCTGAGAAAATGTGCGAGATGGGTGGGGGTGGGGGAACAGAGGGTGCCTTTACATAGTAGAGTGCTGGCCAGAAACAGGGCGAGTGAAATACCAGCCCAGACATGAAGAACTATCCTAGCCCGGTGGAAGATGAGGTGAGGCAAGCCGTGCGGGATAAAGATGGCGGGAAGAAAAGCCGTCATGGCTAGTTGGAAATCATATCTGACCGGAGAGGAGGCAGCTCAGCCAAGCCAAGCAGAAGAGTTCTGAGCCAGCCCATGATGAAATGGACCGACAGCCACTCTCGGTAGGCTGCATGATAGACGTGACTGTCTCAGTTGGACGGGTCAAAATGAAGCAATCAGGGAGCACCGGTGTGGCTTAACTGAAGACCTTACGAAGAAGTGATAGTCAGAACGGCTTGCACATCGTAAGGATTAGGAGAGTTGAATGGATGAAGGAAGTCGTTGGCTCACTGAGGAGGAGTGACATGGTCGTGATGACTGAAGCGCGAAATCAGCATGACAAGAAAGGTTGATGGGATCTTGAATAATGTTAAAAAAGCCTTCATGAGCGTGCGTGCGGTTTTCAGGCAAGAAACTGATTATTAGTAGAAATTAGGTTCAGAACTCAGCGATGAGGAGAAACTTATCGAGTCACAAGAAACATCTGCTGCTGGCCATTGGTCAACAACAGAATATTACTCATGGCATGTTCCAGCCATCAATGTGGTCAATCGTTACCTTCAGTCAATTCGAAAGGAAATGTGCCACCTACAATTCACAACGAATTGTTGAACTGGAGGTTGAACATTAAACCAGATGATTCCCCATGCTGATGACGGGATGGATGAGGCAAAAGCCCGGTGTGAGGTCCATTAATATAACTGGTAAATCGAAAAGACTCGAGGGAAGAATGGGTCGAACCTAGTCTGCCCCTCAGTTTCGCCAGTCATTCATGTTTGAATTGCAGGACTCTTGGTCATAAATCATATTGGGAATACATACGCGCTACAAACAGTTTTACCAGTTCAGACAATGCATTTGTAGTTTTTTTTTTTCAACTTCTTCCATTTTTCTTGTCCCAGTCCTTAAAGCCAAGTCATCGGATAAAAAGCTTCATTCATGCCTTTAATTCTCGTATGCCCAGTCTCAACCAACCATATTTTTCTGTTTTGGCTTCTCTCAAGCAAACCTGTATATATTGGGAGTGCCATTAATGAGTTAAATGTCAATTGGAATAAAAACCAAAACAAACTCATGGGTTCTGACTTACTTTCCGAGCATGCCGGCTAAACTCCCCAAGCCGCCACCGCTGCCGCCACCACCACCACCGCCCATTTCTTGTAGCTTTTGCTTCATCAACAACTATTTTTATACGAACTGGTCAGCACTGGAGGGCCGCTAATGATGAGAAAGTCTGAACATGAGCGTGCCTTCATCACCATACTACCCGCAGAGTTCACGGCGTCTTGCTTTTGTCCACCAGCTGCACCACCTGGTTTACGCAACAATCAATATTAGAATATTGTTTCAGTAAGATGATGATAAACGTGTTTCTTTTGCGCTTGCTTGACAAAACAGCAAGACGTATGTAGATATAAACTAGAGTGTACACACCGCTAGAATCGAACAATTTAGCAGCTTGAGCCATGGCCATGCCAATCAATTTGCTCTTACTGTCTTCGTTATTCTTGGGCTGGTTTGAGGCCCCACCTTGACTGAACTGTTTGAAGGCTTGCATGGCTGCGGCAGCTCCCATGGACTTGGCATCAAGGGAGCTACCTTGCTTTTGGTTAAAAGCTCGGTCGTGTGCCTCGACCGCTTTTTCTTCGTCGATATCGTCATCATCATCGTCGCCTTTCTTTTGGGCTTGGGTTTTCAGGAACGATACGGCGCTCTTGAATAAGGCTGTTCAATTCGTCATGGAGAAATATTCCCGTCATCTGTGGTCCTCGGTCGAGTGTTGAAGAGATACATCAAAATCCAAAAAAACAACCTACATGAGTCTCCTGAGTCTCCCGAGTGTCCAGAAGCATGCACAGCAGCCTGTTCCAAGTCAGGAATACCTTTAAAATATATCATTCAAGGTCGCGAGGGCATTAACAAAATCAACTCTGGTCTCGGACCAAAAACAGATAATGAATGATGAAAATGGTGATGGAGAGTTGGTCGATGAGGTCGGGGGAAAGGATAGATTGCAGGGAGAAGAGCTAACCGTCACCATCGGTATCGATCATTTGACCACCCGCAGGTCGGTTCAGGTGAGCTCCACCCATGACGTTGAAGTCATTACCGCCACCGCCCGTGGTGCTCTTCTGATGGGATTGGTTATCCGAGTACTGCTGGTAGGCTTGTTGGCCCTGGATTATTGAAGCAGATGTTAATACGGTATGAAGGCCCGTGGGAGCTGCAGCGAGGATGACCAAGAAACAGTGCTTACCATTTTCAACAGGTTATCCATGGTTTACGATTGAGTAGCTTTTGAGTCTCTTTCTGAAGTCTGCGGTCAACGACTGCTGGTATGAGTCTTTTCTTTAGTCTTCTCCACAAATCTCAATTTATAGATTTAGAAGATGTCGCTTGCATGTGGAATACTCTCCAGTGATGTCACACGGGCATCTCTGGGACATGCAGATCAGGCGATATCCAAAAAAGTCTGTATACTTCAGATCCTGCTGACCTTGGCAACATTGAACCCCACCATCATGAGCTGATGGAAGGTAATTACTACATCGTTAGCAGATAACTTGGATGTCCTTGGTATGGAACCAGTCCTTTCAGGACTCAAAAACTTGTTGATATTGGCCTGAGGGATGATCAGGAGAATTGCAATTGCTTCAACATGGAAGCTTCTTTCTGACTATGAAGTTGGAAGTAAAAGTATTAGAAACATTGATGATAAATAGTTAGATCCCATGTAAACAGTGCATAGGAGTTGGCATTAGTGGCCATCATGAAGGTATCATCAAAATGATTGATCAACCAGCTACACATGTAGAACTGATTGCCAACTTTCCTTGTTCAGTTTTGGGCATTACAAAATCCTGTGCAAGCTAGCTGACAATATGATCCAATTGATTAATCATTATCATAAATGAATGCTAACATTTTTTTTCCATAATTTGATGGATTTTTTTTCACTTTTCACTTTTCACAATCTAGAGAAGTTACTCATCCACTGTAGTCATGACTATCTCAGCTGCCCAAGTGCAGAGCTACACCAGATGAAAAAAACCCACTATTTGGGTAATTCCCTCCTCATGGTCTTCTCTTCATCTCAAGGCAACATTTTTTGGTCAATTGGTTGAGAAAAAGAATACTTAGATCAAGGGCATTCAGTTCTTGCTCTAGCTGCTTCACCTTTTATTTTCTTCCATCTGTTAATCTGGTTCCATCACATGCCATGAAAGTGAGTTTTGTGCTAACTAGCAAGAAATTACCAAATTAAAAAGTGACTTTGCCCAGGTATGGGGTTGGGTAGAAAGCAACTGGCCCCTTCTGTGGCCAAAGATCTTTGTAATTCCTAGCCCATGACAAAAACCCCCTCTTTTTGTCATTTTGCAGAGAGAACCATGGAAGGATAACAATATGGGTTTTTACAGTGAGAGCCATCTAAAGATTTTAAGTCTGGTATGAGGTAAAATAAGCAAATATTGATTATCATGTAATAATTGCAGGTGTTGTTTCCTTCTTGTTTAGATCAAAGTGATGACATATTGAATTGCACTCTTAATGATGGAAAAAACAACTTAATAATAATAAAAATAAAAATGGCATCAATATTATGAATAAAATAGTATAGAGTGATTGATTAAATTAAGAGTGATACCTTAATAATAAAACTAACATCATCCTTCAATAATATTTTTTAGATCCAAGAATTGGTGGCCTTGGACTGGAAGTTTATTGGATGAGGGTTGTTGTAGTGTGGTGAGTCTTGAAGTTGCTGAAGATGTTGGTTCAATTTGGTTCTTCTTCTTGTGGTGGATTCCCAATGATATGAACAATTCCAGAACTTAGATTTTCAAAATTGGAGTATTGACACTCCAGGTACTACATTCTCTTCTTTTTCACTCAGGTCCAGGACATGCTTCAGTTGAAAAATCTTCTGTAGTGCAGTTGTTAATGAAACAAACAGATTAGAGGAACCTGGAATCAGTAGAAATTGGTCAAGCAAGAAAAAAGCAAAAAAAGAAGCTGACTGGACATTTTATTTCGTGAGTAAAATTGAGCTTGATGAATAGCAACAAGGCAGCCCTAGTAGTGAACAGTAAAAATAATAATAAAATTATTGTAAAATCACAATAAAACAAACCATAAAAATAGAATATAATCATCAAGCCATGATGGATGTCAGTAATGTATAAGAGCCACAGGAATCACATATAACATCAAGGAAAATGACCAGTGACAAGATGGATAATTCCAAGAAAACCTTTACAAGATTTAAACACTTGAAGCTAATTAATTATTTCTTGATTACTATTGCAGGAATTTATTATAAATTATTACCATACTAACATGTATCAACACTCATAGCAAAACCAGTGCTTTTATATCACTTGGTTAGTAGCATATAAGAGGCTGACATGTTTTCTCTCAGCACCTGGAAACACCACACATCAAGCATTACTACGTGGCAGTTGTGGCAGTTCAAGTTTTTTGTTACCTATCTGTCTCCAAACATGTGGGACTGTTATTATACAAATAAGATAACATCTTTCTCATTGCCAAGGTGGATGCTGACTGGGGAAACTTCCCCAACACAAGAAGATCATCCATGGGCCATGTCATTCTCAGCAAGAATCAACTTTTATCCTGGAAAGCAACTTGACAAGCAATGGTCTCATGATCTTCAACAGAAGCTGAGTACAAGGCCCTGTTGGAACTTGGAAGGGAAATGTCCTGGATTTCCATTTTACTCTCAGAACTCAAGCTGGGCTACTCTCTATCCATAACATCCCCATTGGCATAGACAATCAGGGAGCAATTGATCTAGCAAGAAGTGAAGTCTTGCACAATGGCTTCAGAATCAAGCACAACACTTCATGTGAGAACTCATCACAAATAACCTCATTAATCTTCACTACATCTGTAATAAGTAATGAACTATAGAGTTTTTGGTTTTGAACCAGAGAGTTAGGACATGACATGTGAGTAGCAAGAAGAGAATCAGAGTAGCAAACCTGGAAGAAAACACAAGTTTGGGAAATGACAGCAAATAAGAGAGAATGATGAAAAATGAGAAACAGAACTGTGGTGAGGGAGAAGTAGATGGAGATAATGTGAGACACAGAGAGATATGAACCAGAAAATTGGATGAGAAAATAAATACAAGCTTTAGACAAGTACAAACTATATACATCCAGTTGACTGAAGATTAGGTTTAAAACTTGGTTCCTCTCACTACTCTGCATGCTGTCATGCAATGCGGTGGTATGAAAATGAATCCACTGAACCGTGAGTTCAACACTTGAGTCAAAAACATTGACTCTCTCATAAAACCCACACAAAGATTTGCCATATGCCAGTCTCTCCAAGCCATTTGTGTAACTACTCCATTAGGCTCTGCTTCAAACCTGAAGGGTTGAAGTACCCCATCCTGTCAGATTCCAGATATTTAATCAACCCAAGACAAGAAGACAATAACAGGAGTGTTTCTACCCAAAATGATCCCAGATAAGCAGCAAACCCTGTACATACCTTAGACAGGAGTTGTCCCTAACTCAGCTGTGTTCCTTTGGTTTTAGCCACAGAATCCCTCAACATACCTCACCAAAAATGAGGGAAACAAATCATGCAACACAAAGAGAAGAGAGCTTCTCAAGGTCCATATGAGTGAGTATTTCAACATTCCTCATCCAAGCTGTTATTATACTCAGATAACCAAGCATCTGCCCTTGATTAAGCTTGCTCAGCTCATCTCCAACAGCCTCTATAGTCACCTGCATCAGCAATGAGCCTACCAGGTAAGATGGTGGAATATAGAACCATATGTGAAAGTTATAGCAGATGCTAATACATTCAATGCTTGTTGATAGCACAAACAATGCCAAGCTATGGTCCCATCTATCATAGACTATGCAGGTTCAGCACAGGTCAATACCTTTTGCTTACCTCCTCAACGCGTAGATACAGAACATCATGCTGACTACCAATGTTGCAAAATATATCCTCACTCACTTATTCCATATCCTCACTTCCCCAGATCCCAATACTCCTTCTGTCTTACAGATCACTAGAGACCAGATTCCCTGTTTACCTAGATAGAGGAATGCTCCTGTCCTACTGTTAGGCAAATAATTTCTTCTATCATAATACATACTGTTGTCTTTTTTCTCTTCTATCTTGTTCTTGTCAGACCAACATGTCTCTCTCAGAATAGCGCATGATCTAATTACACAATCACATCTTAGTTCTTGTGATTTTAATAAAAAAAATTGGGTTGCAGAGGAGGATGGTTGGTGTCAGATGCCGCCACTAGGACGGTGGAAGCCTTCTGAACTGCGGTGGTGTGGTGTGAGCAATCCAGAGCATGCGGGACCCAGAAGGGTGAAGTGGCGAGGATTCTAAACGGGAAGAGGCCGGGGATTGTGGGGCTTGTGCAAGAATTGGTATGATCATGTTGAGCCACACAAGGTAGCTCAGGGGTTTGTTGGGCGCTCAATTTAGCTTGATTTTTTTTTACGCTCAGAAAGCCAAGAGTTTCTGGAAACTCAGCAGCGGCCCAAAAAAAACTCATTGTAAACCGGGCTGATAGGAGACACACTCAACATGATATGTTTTTTTAAAATTTAAATTGAAATAATTTTCCTGTTATTTAATATTAGTATTATTTTTGTGATATAAGATTTTGAGTGGATTTTTGGTGATAGAGGAGGCATCTTTGGTATAGCGCCGTATATGAGTGAAAGAAGACCGCATTTAAAAATGCTTTGGAGGAGGCCGGGAGGTCACGCTCAACTTGACTGGGGTGTTTGAAGATGGCAGGCCGGTGAGTGTCGAGCCAGAACTCGAGGTAGGTCCAGATGGAGGAGAAGAGCTTGTAGAACGCCCAGGAGGCTTCCTGCTGGATGAGTTTTTCGGCAGCCTCGTATAACAACATATCCGCCTCCTCAAGACCCACGGACCCTTCGAGGGCGGCTGCGTTGTGGAATGGCTGCTGCTCGTCAGCAGCCCTCCTGGCGGCCCGCTCGGCCGCAGCTTTCGACAGACTTTCGAACGCTTCTTGGGCCGACTTGAGCTCGCTGGTAAGGCTCACACTCGGCGTCGATGATGTTCTCGGAACAATCGAGGAAATCATCTCGACATAAAACAGGTATAGCGAGTGGATCGTCACGCATCGGTCCGCTGTCAGAAACTGGTAATGAGGTTCGTCCGGATCGATCTGGAATTCTGTCCCTGTGTTGGCTTCCCATCGACGGTACCAGAAGCCCACATGTTCCCCGAATTCCTTCACCTTTTCTGTCACTCGAAGCTTCCGATTCACGTCCCGAGTCCTCGATTTTCCTGTATTTTTTGTGCCATCAGTTCCCTTTGATCCCTTGTGTCTTTTTCGCGGGCACGTCTGTCTGTGGAGGTAGGAGTTATAGAATTTGGAGTATCTCAAGAACTTGTCTTCTGGGATCACCAAGAAGAACTTGCTTGGGCAGGCTTCGATCACCAGTCTAATCCCATCAATCTGTTTCTGATGGATATGATCTTCATCGGCAGGGACATCATCAGCCGTGCCAACACGTTGAAAGAGCGACATATCGAACATCATGAGAGCCTGTGGAGTTTCAGGAGGCGCTGCTGGCAGGATTTCGCTCCCCTGAGGCTGGACGGAACCCATCACCGGATGATCAGTAGGTTCATCAAGTGTCCTTGGAGGCCTCTCTTTGCGCTTGCGAGGTCTTCCTTGAGAAGGAGGCTCAGAAGCCGAATCAAAATATGGTTGGCGATGATCAGATTTGATATCGGAGTGAACTGGAATCAAGTCAAGTCGTGGGCTTGCGGAGAGTTGAGTTCTAGGAAGTGCTGGGGATCCAAAGGGCGCTTCACTCCGTGGGGAGCTTTTCCGCTCGCTTTGATGGGTGGTGGTGGGGGTGGCAGTGATGATGGAGGGCGAGGCGGAATGCTCGGACGGAAGAGCTGGGCTTGGTATAGGGCTGCTCTCAAGCTTGTGCTGGATCAGGCTGTCAGCTATGAGTGAAGCTGCTGATGAGGGGGAGGCCTTGGAGTACTCCTCTGACAGAATTGGTCCCTCGTTGGGCTGCAGATTGATCAGGAAGTGCTCGATGGCGCCGAGTGATTCCCACGGCGTAGTCGCCCCCCTCCTCCCCGGCGGGTGGGTCGACTGGGAGCCGGCTTGAGGAGGGTGGTCTGGTAAAGGGGTGAGCTGGGTGCCGGTAGGATATTGCCGACTCTGAGCCCTGACCGCATCATGGTGGCCTGCCGCCGTATATGTGGCCATGGGTGGTGGCATGGGGTCAGACCAATCAATCCAGTGCAACCATTCCTCCTCCGGAGGGTCTGCAGGCTTGGCCAGCGAGCTGCCGACGCCCACCACGACTAGTAGACATGCCAGCAGACAGGCAAGTTTCCCCGGCCGGATCTTCATCGTTGCTATGGTCATTGACCAGTCCTGTGATGGGTGCAACACCTTCATTCGCATGTGCATCATGGTGGTCGTAATCGCCTCTGTGACGCTACGGTCCAGCAGCTTCCGGAAAACGTACCAGTCTGGCAAGGTGCCCCAGTCTCTTCAAACTTCACCATGCCGCACCGGAGGAGTGGAGGCCGCGCAGCGCCCTCCTTCTTCCTTCGGAGGGACTTGCAGCATAAACGAATTTGTTTGGCCTGATCAGGGCATCTGTATTTTTTTTTTTTGTATCGACTTGGATCATCAGCAAGATGTACTGAACCATGAAGTTGATAGGAGGAACCTGCCCTTGCCCACTCCGCTTTTGCGCGGGTTTCTAAAAGTCGACAGCAGAAAAAAAAGAGTACTGTTAAAAATGGCAACATTGATTATCCGCTTGGAAAAGCTGGAGAGCCACCCACCACATGACTGGATTCTTATCTGGTTAAATAACCAACCCCCTTGCGTGATCGCATACCTTTAGTCGGAAAAGGGATTGTGGCATGTCATCAGGGCTGGCCTTAGTTAACCCACTAGAGGGACTACAAGTTGTAGGAAGTGTTCCCACTAGTCCTCTGCTTTAATAGCCACGGGATTCAAGCGAGCCTAGCCTGGTCCATACAAGAATTGAGGGATGACTTCTTTCGGAGAAGACGAGTCTATTTGTTGGAGTGATATATTATTTGATCTGATTAATGCCGGTAGCCAATTGCTTGCCGAGCTGTCTCTTCCAGCTTCTTTATCTGCTTGCAGGTAGGATGACTTGCTCTTGTTTGCACTCGTTTGTGTTGGTGCTGCTCCGGTTCAGATCAGAGTGGTCATTTTTTTTCTTGAGGCCAGTCCCGTCGTTACTCGTTGTGATCCAGATGTGAAATGAGTTGATCACAGATGAGATGTTGCTGTTCTTGTGACATCTCTCTTCTTCTGGTCAGACTGCGAAGAAAAAAAAAAATAAAATAAAAATAAAAATAAAATAAAATAAGAAATGGGAAACTCAGCCTCAACTCACCAGCAGCAGCAGCAGCAGCAGCATCCAAGCAGGAAACACCACAGTCGATTCACTGCAGCTGCCTCACTCAGCAGCCAACTACAGCCGAAGCAGCACACCAACAACTACTCCACCACACACTCAGTCATCAGTACAGTCAGGAAACGAAAATCACTCGAACTGCCAGACCTAAACCAACAGCAACAGCAGCAGCAGCCACCCATCATCCCCCCCACCGCAACCGGATCACACTTCCAACTCAAGCTCAACTCATCCAGCCCACTCACCACCCCACTCCCACTCTCCGCCTCACCCCTCTCAGCAACGTACGAACAACTCAAACTGAACGACGACTCAAGCAACCTCAGATCAACAACAACACCCCCTGACCACCTACATCAACTACCCGGACTCACCCTCCCCGCCAGTCCCACACCCATCCAACCCGACTCGGACCAACCGATCCCTCCGAAACAACTCTCGCCCCTCGTCAGCTCA
>SMGU01004594.1:0-22616 GCA_004348175.1 Puccinia novopanici
TCTAATCCTGATCAAGACAAAGTGCTTCAAACAGCCATGCGTCCTTGGTTCCAATACTAATCAAGACAGACCTATATACACCATGTCCTATGTTCAAGTCCTTGTCAAAACATCCTTATGCATATAGATGCTAGCTCATCCTATCCATATGTCCTCCTCTTATAAAGAATGTCTTGTGCATGCAAATATCTAGTCACAATACCTCTGCAATGCACTTTTGGCATTGTAACGCAAATAGAGCACCACAGTGTCAATAAAGAAGAACTCTGGTGAATCAGTTTATACAAGAAGGAAAAACACCTGCCAAAGTGCATGTGATTGCTCAGTTGATATTTGGGCCTTAGATTAGATCTTGATCAAAGATGTTTGTTTTATCTTTTGCTTTTATTTGTCCTTTGCCTACTACACTCCCTTGTCTCTAGCTTCCTCTAGTCATTTGAATCAGATGATACTTGTTTTGCTTGTCTACTATGCTCCCTTTTCTCTAGTTTCCTCTAGTCGTTTGAACCAGATGAGAGTCGTTTTGCTATCATTTCAACTGCAATCTACTTTATAAACTTAACATCAATGCGGTGCTCAAAAGTAAAATAAATGAGAGAGAAAAACCAATATAGAGAAGAATACAAAGGAAGAAATAAATAGGAAACAGCAAGCAAGATCACAAGATCCACAGGTGAGGTTGTAGCAGTTAGAAAACATCACAAAAACCCAAAATGCCTGAGGCATTTCTTCTTGACTTCCACTTGCATGTTTTCCAACACCTGACCTCACCCGTGATTACATGAGAAGTTTTTATCATGATCAATTTTGCCGTCAATTGAGTCCCAGGAGTTGTCCAGCTTGCTGAGCATGTTATGTAGGATCATACAAGAGTAGATCCACTTGATGTAAGGGAGTATATGTGATTTTTGATATAAATTTAATCATAATTCTTTGAGGGAAGCAAATTGGCTCTTCCAAATGCCTATCATATGTTCATTTTGCACTCAGGATTTAGCTAAATGAACATTGAATTCTGCATTTGATCGTTCATAGGCGGCGGGAGCTTTGTAAGCAGGGATTACTGTTTGAGCAAGTTGGTACGCGGAATTGGCAAGCAAGTATTGACCTGATAAAAAACTGAAAAGTATTAGAAGAGCAGATAAAGATGATTTTGATTGAAGAAACAAACATACTATGATCAAAAAAATTGACTGCATTCTTTGAGAGCTCCATATGTTTGAACACATAGCTGTCCGCACAGGAACTGGGCCAACCAGTGATGAAGCCTGTGATGTATTTATCACAGTCATATATCACTTGAGTGTTAAGCAAGTATTGCTTTTCTGGTCAAAAAAGACCTTGCCGTTGAATCTGGGCTGTTGGAAAATTGGAAAAGTTGTACTGTTGATGAATCCCACATACCCTTCAAAACCTTCTTGCTTCATTACCTGTGATATTTCTTTGCATCAAGCGGAGTCTGGCCACTTCAAGTATGTACTCCCAAGAGATATAAACGCTTCAATCACCTGCCAAGTTACCTTCAAAACCGTCCCACAACCAACATTTAGATTTCGAGAAAAACAACCTATTGAAGCCCCATTTCCACTGGAGCCAAGTCTTTCAAGGGTCAAAGCCAGCTGGTGAGCAATGGGGAGTTGTGGGTTGTCAACCACAGAGATAATATCACCATACCTGACATTCCCGAAGTAGTTACAATGAATAAAAACAGTACAATATCTTGTTAAATTATGTAATAAGTTGTTAAAATATTAACATTAAACATTATATTACTTGTACTATACTTTATCAGAATAAACACAGTACAATTAATATAATATAAGTACCACAATAAGTAATTTACATAACAGTAACATTAATGTAACCTTATTATATCTCAACACATTGAGTATAATTTATTACACTAGGTTTTGCCTAG
The DNA here is from genome assembly GCA_004348175.1 of Puccinia novopanici. Classification (NCBI taxonomy): domain Eukaryota; kingdom Fungi; phylum Basidiomycota; class Pucciniomycetes; order Pucciniales; family Pucciniaceae; genus Puccinia; species Puccinia novopanici. Next base: position 1,919 of record SMGU01004594.1, read on the forward strand.
TTTTGTCTGACCTCAAAATTTTTTGTTCAGTTTTGCCAGGTTTTGTTCTGTCTATGCACATTTTGTCCTTTTATTTTATCTTTTATTTTACCTTTATTCTATCTTTATATTTAGCCATAAAATATAACATAAAATAACATAACTTACAAAAGATGTGCCTCAAGTATGCTTATAAATAATTATAATTGATAAAAATTAATTATTTGAAGCATAAACAACTCATTTGATCTGTATCTTATACTGATGCATCAACAGGAAGGAGATAGCAAGTTATTATCAATCTTATTCTCATCAAATGATGTGCAGTAATTGGAAGTTAATAAACATCATTAATTTGAGCGCCAAAAGGAAGGAAATAACAAGTTGTTATCAACTTTATTCCCATCAAATGATGATTATTAATTAGAAGTTAATTATCATCATTAATTTGAGCACTGCCTGGAAGGAGATAACAATGTTCTTTCAACTTTAACAGCATCAGTGATGTGTACTTTAATTTAAAGTAAATTACCATCATTGATCTGTTAATATTAAACTTTTGACAATCCAAGGGATTAACATTTGTTGATCTTGATCCCAGTGCGCCTCGGCGGTCTCACAAGGAAGATCTTGGGTGCTTCTGAGTGCCTTGTTAGAATATTTAAGCACCAGCTTCTTCTGGTAATTTCCCCCAGCCTCACAGTCACTCAGAAAAGCACATTGAGCCCTCAGATATTATTATAACTATCTTCCAGACAGTCTATAAATTATCCCAGCAGCCTTATATAGTGTTCTTGTCACTGGATCATGCCTCCACCATCATCCACAATATTTATTGTCTGCCCTGAATAAACTGTAGTGACTTTTATAAGTCTTGAAGCGCATCTGAACTACTACCACCAGTTGTTAGTTGCACTCCAACCCTTATAAAGGCCCAACCACATAAGTACTAGTTACTTACAACCATTAAAATATTCCCTGACTGTCTCAGCAGGAAGAATCCACATATACTTACGAGATCTCCCTCCCTATAAGGTTGAGAAGAGCTTTGCAAGATTTAAATAATTGAAGCTAATTATCATTAATAATTATTATTTATAGGAATTAACCCTTTAAATCACCAAACTACCATGAAAATCAATCACTCATAGCACAACCAGTGCTCATAAACACTTGGTTAGTAGCATAGAGGCTGACATGGGTGAATTCCTTGGGGGGAAAATACCTCATGACTTGAGATGTTGTTGAAAGCACAAATGAAGCCAGATTTTGTGGTGTGTAGTGCGTATTTGAAAATATAATCTGGTGTTTGAAAGAGACCAGCAATGTCAAATTCCTCACAGGACAATGGCAAAGGACGTATGAGATAACGATTGTTGATAACAGTCTCCAGCAGATTGGAAAGCTTGGCTAGGTTGCTGAGGAAAAGTTCCTCCCAAATTTTATACTCATCTAGTTCTTCTGGATAGAGCAGCTGAGATTCAAGGTCTTTGTTGAACTCAATTACGTAGAGAAAAAATAAATTGCGTAGGAGTTGCTGCCGCTCAGAGTGTTGACGCATCTTGAATTGAGGGGTGGAAGGGTGAGGTCGGAGATGATGAGAGGTGGAGCAGTCTCAGGGTGATGATGAGAGCTGCATCAGAATCAGCAGGCCGTGTTGTGTACACAATGTGAACACCCTTTCTGATGGGCTGCTGATTTGTAATTAAACCTTGCTGATTTATAAAATCAGCAAGGTTAAAAAAGTCCAATGTGAACCTTCCTATTGTTCAATAGGTTTTATGAGCTCCAAGAATTTGTGTCCCTGGATGAGGAATTTATTGGAGGAGGGTTGTCATAGTGTGGTGTATCTTGAAGTTGCTGAAGATGTTGGTTCAAGTTGGTTCTTCTTCTTGTGTTTGATTCCCAATGAGATGAACAATTTCAGAACTGAGATATTCAAAATTGGGGTATTGGCACTCCAGAACTACATCCTACTCCTTTTGTTTTAAGGACATGCTTCAGTTGAAAAATCTTCTCTGGTGAAGTTGTTCCTGAGCCACATATTGTTATTGAGCCTGATATAAAAGGATAAAATGGTCAGTGATACATTGCTTCAAAGTTAATTAGAGGTGCTTCAAGCTGCTTCAAAGTTGATTCAAACTATCTTCAAGATGCTTCTGGAGGTTAAACATTTTTGAGAGGCCCCTCCCTTGACCTTGGTGGCGCCTTACAGCATCCCACTAGAATGTGTCTGAAGATGGCCAGGAAGATTGCTGTACCTTAATTAGGGACCTTTGAAGCTTGACAAACATGCCAAACTGTACTGGAGTTGTTTCTTGCTTGAAGTATTATTGCCGCACCCAGCTGGCTGGGCCTCATGTGTCTTCAGTGGAATTGTTCACAGGGGCGGATGGACCAATTGTTTCAATAACCAAATCACTGGAGGTGGAAGAAGATCAAGATCAAGATGGCATTGTCAAGCTTTCTTTTTACTGGTCACTGTGGGCAAATACGAGGTTCATGTCTGGGTCTATTTGACTGTCCCAGTTTTCTGTAAGCTTCTAGCTTATGTATGGCGCGCCCATCTGCTGAAAACCCCCGGCAGAACCCAGACCAGGGCCGGGTATCCGCCCGGGCGACTGGGGCGAACAGCTAAATCCGGATCCGAGGACTCTGATCCTCCCCCGGACCGCTACAAAGCCTCTCTGTGAGACAGAGACCCTCCCGGCTGTCTCAGACGAGTGGCCTTGTTAGGCTCGATGAAGGCAGGGCAGATAGAAAGAGAAGAATTGATCGGTATGAAAGGACGCTTACCAAGGTCGAGCAAGAAAGAACTCGGAAGTGCCTGGAAGACGCTCTTGTTATTGACGATCATCGGCTCGAATACTGTCCAGTCCAACACTCTCATCGAATCATTTGCTCTCCCAAGGGATTCCGATGAGGCCCTGGAGATACCCCGCTTCCTATTGGTAAAGCAGTCAGTCAGTCCACCACCTACCTGATGTACTTTGTCAGAAGAAGAGATGTACCCGAGTTTTGGTCTGACACTTTTCTCTTACCTCTTCTGGCGCGCTGGTGTCCGTTTAGTTCCGACTCGAATGAGGCTTTTTTCCAGCCAGACAAGGGCCGGAATAGAGCGGAAGAAGATGGCTGGGAATCACGGCTTCGGGCAATCCTCACGATGCAATACGGCGCTGGAAAAGAGCATGAGGAGCATCGGGTAGAAAGCCCGGGAGTCCAGGGCGAACCCGGCGAGGAGACGACGGAGATAGCGACCATCAGGCCGAACGCCGTATCGCGCCTCCGACTCCGGCTCAGCAGGACATCGCTTCCGCAGAACTATTCCTATCTGTTCCTGGTCGACCACGCAAGATCCCGTCGGTCGAGCACGGACCACGAGGCAAGAACGGAAGAGAAGCTGTTCGACTCCTTCTCCCATGCAATCGACCGCTCAGCGACTGCTCTGTTACGTTTCTTTGGCGCTACGCCTTCTCAACATCAACGGTTTTCAGTCCGCTTTAGTTGGGACGCAAGTGACCACCTCGATCTCCATTTGGACCTCGACCATTCCCCCAGCTCCCTTTCAGATCTACGCGCTACTCTTTCTAATATCTCTTTTTTCAACTTGACCGTCACCCCGAACTTTGACAAGTTTTCCGGTAACTCATCGGGCCAAACCCACAGCTTCGTGGATCTATTACTGATCATCGAGCCCTTATTGCTCAACGCTTTACCCATGTTCACGTTGCTCCCATTGATAACTACTTCTTTCTGCATCTTGTCTGTCGCTTATTTCGCTGGTTTACCTTCCAAATTTGAAAATTTTGTTAAGAACTTTTTGCAATAGATCCTTGTTTTCATGCTTCTTAGACGTCTTTGAACTAAAGTGGTGTTGCTTTCATGTACCTTTTAACTATGAACTATTACAATAATTTACAGGTTGTTTGACTTGACCGTTGCACTACAAGTGCTATCTTGATAGGAGAGAGAGAATGCAAGTGAACGGGCAAAGCAATCGTTCAACCTTGTCGTGCAATTTGGAACCATTGTTAATCGAACGGAATCCGCCTGATTGCAGGGTGCTTGTTTTCACAGGTAGCAGCAGCAAAGCTACTGGGGATCGGGATTCCACAACATTCCCCCCAACCTTGCTGGCCTTTGACGTGTAAGTGACCGGCATGATCTACCACTAGAGAGTCTTCAGTCTTGCCGTCAAGCTGCTGGAGATCAACGTTTGGAAAAGGGAGGAGGGTTCCGAATAAAAAGTGTTGAGCTACCGGTAGTTTGGCGAGAACCTCTGCCTTGTACATTTTAATCATCCCTGAGTTGACCTGAAGTGTTGTGATCGTCGTCAGCTAGGATTAGAAATCGTAGGTATTCGGTGAGCAGAGGGGCTTACTTTGTCCCACGTTTTGACGCCGGAGATGTCATCTAGCATCGGAGAATGCCATCGCAGACTTGCGGTCTTAATCTGGAGTTGCAGTCCATCATTGCAAATCATTAATTCAAGCCCCCATGAACTAGTCTGTCATGAAATACGTAAGGAAAAAAAACCTTTGGACTTACGGAATTAATGAATTGAATACAGGCTAGATACATATATTGATTGCTGAATCCTTCCAGGACATCGGGATCGTGGATTGATTTGGGCTTGAGATACTTGTGATTCCTCAACTGGCCAGCCCCGAATAGGAACGGCAAGAAGTGATAATCGTCCAGACCCCAGACTCCATGCGAGCCTTCAAGCAAAGGAATACGATCAAATCTATGTGAGTAATGCGTCAGAGGGACTTGAGTAAAGGTGAGCTCAGAGAACAAGATCGTACCTGCTGGCTCTAGCCAATAGGTCGACTGCAAGTAGCGCATTACTTGAATGTATCTACAAAATGGTTCCGTGAAGATCAAAAGACCCACACAATTCGAGCGTCAGGATCAGAATCAGTAAGAGTGCTGGTAATGGGAGTGAATTTGGTGCACAACCCAACTTCCAAAACACTTTCAGAACTACACCTGGGTAATCATCGGGGCCAAAAACATTCAGTTTCTTCAGACAAAGTCTACATGCGGGGTAAAAATCATGATTAATTGATGGGTCAAGCTTGAAGTAAGAGAACGTCGATCGAGGAACGCGTAGAGAGAAGGATGTGGGACGAACAGCCAGCAAAGAAAGTTCAGTTCCATGCCACTTCCGTAGTCAATTCGCGTTCGATTTCCCCATGATTCAGTTAGATAAGTTGCTAGCTCCATACGTTTATCCTCTGATATATCAAGCGATCCGTGCAAATTTTCTGCTTCCTGAACCGCAGCAAGGGTTGTGGGGGTGTTCATGACTTACACTCAGAAACACCGTTTTAAATATGAGAAAAAGTTACCTGGTCAAGTTGGTCATAGAATTCACGAAACGCTGGGTTTCCAAAACGCGATGCCTTATTATCAACAGGTGGATGCGCATGGGCGATCTCCTTAACCTTTTCGAGAATTTGGAGCAGATTGTTCACATTCTGACAAACAATCGAATCAGCAAGTATTTCATCAAAGAATTATTAACACAACGTATGTAAATATATATTCCGGGAAGTTATCTCATTTTTTTTTTGTTATTGCTTACATCTGATAGGGGGACGGGGTGGTCCAGGGGAAGACCGATTATGGAATTGTTAAGCCCTTCGATGAAGTCGACCACCTGAGCATGAGTGGCTGACTCGATAAACGCCTCGAGATGAGCATTGGAGATGATCAGCTTCTTCGGTTTGGAGCTCGACCGATCGGATTCTTTCTCGGAATCGGCTGTGGGGTGGGTTTTGAGTGGTTCCATGTTTTGGTGGATTGTTGTTGGTTCTTGCTGAGTTTGCGCAGTTCCACTTCGCGTTCGTCATTTTATTATAAGAACAGACGTGAGTGAGGAGAACCAACCATGTCTTATTGCCTCGAGAGTAGTCTCAACATGCCAAATACTCTTACAGTCACTACCAAAAAGCATTAATTTTGGGGCTCATGTAAAGAAAGACTGAATCAACAGGTATCACTCCATCTTTGCTTCAGATGGACATCTTGAAGGAGACGACTCACCAGGGAAAATAGCCATGGACAACACTGGTGAAATTAAAATTAGGGCTTGTGCCATTGGCCTAGCTCACAATGCTACTTTCATCCCACTTGTGATAGAAATTTTTGCATTGTGCTTGAAGGGCTCAAGTGGGTGCAAAGTGCAACAGTCTAGTGGATGGCTAAAAAAATTATCAAAATGTTTTGTGTAAGGGTGTTAATGGCGGTGTTATATATAGGGAGTACATAACAAGGGTTTCAAGATATTTAAGCTTTTCATTTTTTTTTAAAAAAAAAAAAAGAGGCAAGGATGAACTTGCAATTAAGTAGGGTAGGTCGGTTTCCACCTAACACAATCCAAATTTCCACTAGTGTCATACAATGTACAAACATCAATACCCACACTCAAAATTACAGTTGAAGAGGAACTATATCCAGGTAACAAAAAGAAGCTTACTTTTTGAGGACCACTATATAAATCCATCAATTGTTATTTTTGGTTGAGTAATTTGGCCATGCCAAGAATCAATGCAAGTCAACATGAACACCCCAACCCATATATTAATTTGTGAGTATCTTTCCATTTCATCACATGATCCACTCACTCCCTATGCTTTATTAATAAGATGAAGCAACAGTATTCGTGTTTTGGGAGATCAGCCTGCAGACAAGTTATCAAAGAATAAAAACTTCCAAGATACTGAATCTGCTAGACTTATTATGAGAGCCATAGCTGCGTAAGTGGGGGTTTCTGTTTCAAAATTCATAAGGCTTTTGAAGTGGATTGTTAGTTTTTGACCAAGTTCTTATGATTAAAATTTATTAGGCAAGTGGTGGTAAGTATTTGGGAAGCTGCTGCTATGCTCTATGAAGTGAACCTAATATATTTTTACAGCCCCTTATGAAAGCACATGGAATGGGTTTGAATAGCTTTAATGAGTATGAGTGGAATCCAGAATTTGCTGGTCGCAATGTAAGTTATATCATTAACTGTTTAATATATAATTCATGGCTAAGAGTTATGTTTTCTGTTCTTGTAGTGGAATGGAGGTGAAATTATTGAGCTTGTATTAAGGAGAAGAGATGGAAGCTTCCTAGTAAGTGTTTGAATCTGATTTATTATTTGTTTATTTATCTAATTGATGCACCCAATTAATTGGATGTATAGCCCATGGGATATCTTTTAACAGTCATGGCGCATGAATTAGCACATATTCATCATAGTGAGTTCAATTTTCCCTTTGAACAATGGATGATCTCAGACACTAACAATTAATGAATTGATTTTCTGGAAACTAGTGAACCATGGTTAGTTTTGATTATTTAGCTGGGTCTTTTTTATTATTCTGACTTGATTACTTCAAATAGGTCCACAATTTCAGAAACTGAACCTTCAACTCCGCAAAGAAATACAACAATTGCAGCAAAGGGGTTATTATGGTCCAGGTATGTTAAGTATAGCATTCAAGATAAATTTATTGAGATTTTGTTGATGATGTTGATTGCTTAATTTAGGATTCTGGTCCTCAGGTCAAAGACTGAGAGACTCAGCAGTTCTGCATGGTGATGGGAATCTCACAGCATCAGATTTGCCTGAATTGACATGGTTAGTAACTTACTTTGACTTCAGGAAAGTTTTGACTTGAATATACTAATTGTACTATGACTTCTATTGGATACAGTGGGGGCTCTCAAAGACAGGGTACTAGAAGAAAAGTTTATAGACCCAGAGCTGTAACCAAAAGAAAGGCAGCCCGCTTTGTGGGAGATGGTCAGAAGCTTGATGCTGATGGTCCTTCTTCTTTTAGGTATGTGCATCCACTGTGTATTTAAACCAGAAAGTGTTGATACTGATTATCTTTCACATTAGAAAAAGAGCTAATGCAGCTGCTGCTAAGAGTGCCAGAGCACTTGCTGCAGAAAAGCGTCTTCAAGAGTCTATGAAGGCACAGTCTGGATCATCCAAAAATGAATCTAGTGAGGTGCCAGTAGGAGAAGAAGAAACTGAAGAAGTTGAAATTATCAAGTTGGATGATCAATGGGAAGATTTCGAACCTCAAGACCCTCAATCTGCTTTGGAAATTGAAACTGAGAAGGGCTCTCTAAGGGATGAAATCAAGGGGATCTTGAACAGCTTCAGAAAATTCCAGCCTGCAAATGCCTCAAGCTCCAATCAATCAACATCAGCTGCTACTCTTCAAGATGATGAGATTCAAGTTATTTGTGAAACAAATAATGATGATGAAATTGAGATTATCCAACAACCCAGTATTAGTAAATCTGATGGCAAAAAGAAGGCTCCTTCTCAGAACCTTTGGAAATGCTTGGTTTGTTATGAAGAGGTGAGCAGATTTGCTAAGTCAATCATTTTTAGATTACTAATTAAATATTTCTCTTTTGGTATATATTAAACACTTAGAATCATATAGACCTATTGCGGTGTAGCTCATGCTCAAGACCTAAAGGCTCACCGGCACCCAAGTGGGATTAAATAATAAAACAACATTCCTATTATATATTTATTGATTATGTTCCAATTTTGTTTTATGAAAGATTTTGAATTTGACTTGAAATTAACAGTACTCAACAAAATCTTTTTATTATGTTTCTTTTTTTTCTACTTATGAGTGAGATAGAATAAGATTCTTCTGAAGAAAATCTTGTTCAACAGTCAAACAGTCACCATTGAAGAAACAAAAAATTGTTGCAACTGGCCAATGTGAGCTGGTGTACCAAAGAAGTTTTTATGTCTAACTACAAAACTGGCCAAGTTTTGGTTCTCAAGATTGGGAACAAATCAAGTGAATAGTAATATAAAACTTTGACTGGAAAGAGAGCAAAAAGAGTGACAGGGAAAGAGAAAAGAAGGTAACAGGCAAATTTCCAATAAAAACTCTTCCCATAAAACAAAACACAGTATCTGGGTGCACTGTTTCAAGCCCAACAGGCAAAGATGGGATTGAAAATCCTTGGGCTCTTGGTGACCATACATATAAGTTATATTTTTTTCTTCTGAAAATAAGTTTTCCTCTCACATTATTTGAATCCTAACAGGTACACTGAAAAGATCAGGAAAATCTGGTCTTGCTACCCCAATGTGATCCCTTGGGAAACCAAACTCCTACAATATTTTAATCAATATTCAAGGATGGGTCAGTGCCTGCTGCTATTTGTTTAAGACACCAAAATATCCAACACTTGAATGCATCAAAGCTGATTTCAACATTATGTTGATGGTTCATGAAGACCAGATTGTTGGCAAGGGAAGTGTTGAGGGAGCAGCAGGGACTGAAGTTGTGAATGTACTGGGAACTCACAGAGAGGAACTTGACGTGAGAATGATATGGTTATTGTTCAGTGTAGAAATAGAAGCTGAGAGAGATGCCGGTAATAATGTAATGATGGGCTGCTTGGTAGAAGCATATTCTAGATACAAGCATACAGTCACTAGCTACGGGCTTTGTATCTCAACATCCCCCCTTGCTGAAAACAAGATAACATTCTGTGTGCAGGCCATGAAAAAGAGAGGAAAGAAATAGCTACTGTACTGATGAGAGTAGAATATCTATTTAGTAGGCTAAAAAAAAATTAGCGTACAAAGAAAATTTTAAGGAAAGTTTTCCAGTAGATTTGCTTCAGTTACTCGTAGATCACTCCCACTTCGTCTTCATCTTCAAAGGAAGAATATCCACCCAGCTTGACAACTTGTGCAGCCCCGGCTTTGGTTTTGTTGTTGTTGTTGTTCTTCATTTTGAAGCAGTCATTCGATTTGTGGCCTCGCTTGCCACAGTAGGAACATGCGAACTTCTTTGCACTTGCGGCGGAGACAGAGGCCAGATCAGAGGCAGGTTGACCGTTGAGGCTGACCTCATGAGCTTCCAAGGCACCGATAACATCATCCAACGACATTTCAATGGATGTGTAGACAATAGAGTCCTTGACGGCAGACCAGGTCGCATCCAGGCCGCCAACAAGTCGGTCAGCGATCTGTCTATCGGTCGGCAATTCATTTATCGACAATAGATCGTCGGCCGCAACTCGCACATGGCCAATCCATAGAGCAATCGGAGTGTTTGGGTCGTGCCTCGCATTCCAAAATGCTTCATGGAGGCGAATTCGACGGGCGCGAGTATTCTTCTCGTATGCGTTTACAATCGTCGAAAAGAGACGGGAGGCTGGAGCGACCTTCCTGTAGCGTTGAGCAAGCGGCTCCGACAAGGTAAGGCGAATTGTGGAGCAAGCGAGTTCAGACAGAGCATCCCAGTCGGCAATGCTGTCTTTCGGATGATAGCCTTTATTGTAATCGGCTACTCGGAGGGTTGTGGGGTCGAGCTTGGTGTCCTCTTTAGGGCGAGGGAGAGTGCCCTTCACGATGTCCAACGTATTCTGCATGCCAAGGACATCCTCCAACCGAGCACGCCAGCGAGGAAACACTGAAGCTGTCCCATCCAATACGGCGACTGTCGAGATCAGAGCAGCGACATTTTGAACCTGGCGATGGTTTGACATGTTGTCCGTGATTACTGAGAGGGAAATTGTTGATTCCAAGAGATTTGGAGGAAACAGAGGGGAGTATGTAAGAGCGAGACTAAGAGGGTCTCATAACCTGTTGAGGGAGCAGCAGGGACTGAAGTTGTGAATGTACTGGGAACTCACAGAGAGGAACTTGACGTGAGAATGATATGGTTATTGTTCAGTGTAGAAATAGAAGCTGAGAGAGATGCCGGTAATAATGTAATGATGGGCTGCTTGGTAGAAGCATATTCTAGATACAAGCATACAGTCACTAGCTACGGGCTTTGTATCTCAACAGGAAGTATGAGGAGGGCTTACAAAGCAGAGGTAAAACTGGTGTTTAGTGATGGCTCAGTTATAATTTTTGACTATTTTGATAAGGTCTGAAACAAGGAGAATTCACCATCTCTTTCAAAGCATACAATTGATGCATAGATTTATCAAGCTTGTGCACTCCTGCTTAACAGGTTCAATATTATAATCTAAAAAATTCAATGAGTAAAACAAGATTACAAAACTCATGCTCAAACAATGGAGGTTTTCCAATTTTTCTGGTCAAAAAATCCTTGTTTAATGAAGTTAAGATTTGGTGCAATTTTATGTTATAAAACATTTGGTTGTTTCCATAGGTGATTTAGACTTTCCAACACAAGTTTATATCTAATACTGTTTGAAGAGGGGCAGACAAAGCAATTTTGTTTTTCAATGCATTGTTGACTGTCTGAGTCCACAGGATTTGAACCGCCAATACAACTAATTGAGCTGGATAAGACTCAATCAAAAGAAGGAATTTATCTTTGTCAAGTGTGTTGCCCTGTGTATAAAATTGATTGAACTCTGTGTTTCCAGTATTGTCAACCAATTTTGAATTTTCGGATAATTTTTCAAGACAATCAGACTCAAGAATGGAACCTCTCCTCCTTCTTGCAAACACATTTTTTCAATTTGTGTCACATCCAAATAAAAGCTGAGAGTTGAGAGTCCAGCAAACATCTTTTTGAGATTTTTGACCACTTGGAGAATATCCTTGCTATTGCCAAGGATTTCAAGCAAGTCTTCCTCACCAACAAAGTAAAACTGGGGGAATGATGACCACTTGCATTCAAGATATTCTCCAAGGGCCTTCTGTAGCTTTTTCTGATATTCACCAAGTTTGTCAAGTGTCTTGAGAAGTCCAGGTATTTGTATGACGTCCAGAACGTGCGGTGACTTGGAGACACTCTCCATTAAGCTCAGTTACTTGTTCTTCATTTTGTTGAAGCAATTGCTCTTGTTCAGAAGTAGGTGTTTGATTTTGGGATTCACCAAGAAGACTCCTTCCAGATAAACCCACTGTTGTTGCATGTCAAACCATTTAACAAATATATATCTCATCTGATTCAAACACTCCATCCAAACGGTGATGTCTTCTGCGCAGGTTTTGTAGCAGGGTAATAACTTCATTTTTCCAAGTGTACTACTGTGCTCATGGCATTGGTGAAAAAAGCCATCCCATCCATGAATTAGTCACATATTATCTGGTTTATTGACCAACTACAAGGTGTAACCTTCCCAGGTTGCCTTGACCTAAAAAGCATGAATGTCACTTTAGTTTGGTTGCTTATTGATTGTTAGTCTGTATTGACACCCTTCCTTTAGAAAGTTGCCTAATGCATGCTCCCCGCTTTCTGGAGATGATTCCTGCACTGGCACCACTTGACTGGTGAGCAACTTGACACCAGCCCAATCATCACTACACTTGAGGAATTGGTGGGCCCATAGTTTCCAATTCAATTTTTTTGTCTTTTGATAAACTACTTTGAAGCCATATTGTCCCATTTGTTTCACAAAATTTTTTGTATAGCCATATGCTGGCTTGTTGAAGATGATGTGTAGTTTCTTCTCAAACATCTTGATTTCATCAATGTCCAAGGACTCATCTTTCCATCAGATGAATGTGGATTCATCTACAAGCCTTATTAAAAAAAAAAAAAAAAAAAAATCAGTTAATATTGAATGAAGACAAATAAAACCTTATTTTTTAAGGGTTGGAATAAATTTTGAGACTGGCATTTTTGTGTGCAATTTATAAAAATTTAAATGGGCCTTTTTTATGCACTTGTGATGGTTAGGGGGCACTTGGAAAAGACCAGGCCTCTGCCTTGACACAGGCCTGGCCTCTGCCTTGGCAAAGGCCTGGCCTCTGCCTTGGCAAAGGCCTGGCCTCTGCTGTTGGAAAGGCCTGGGAAATGCCTGGCTCCTTCCCTAGGAAAGGCCTGACCTCTGCCTTGACAAAGGCCTGGCCTCTGCCATAGCAAAGGCCTCGCCTCTGGTTGGCAAAGGCCTGGCCTCTGCAGTGGTAAAGGCCTGGCCTCTACACACAATTGAGCTGGTATCATCTTGCAGATACCATCAAATTGCAGATGGGAGTTTTAGGATGTAGTGTCAAAACTATTTATTATATTCATTCCTGGGTTCACAAGGAAATCCAGCCTTTCTAGATCCCGGAATGCCACAATCAAGTTTTTGCACATATGGCCAAATTAAGGTTTAATAAATGGGACCACCAATAATGTCAGTGATAAAGTTCACTCCTTTGTGTTGAATTTCTGGCTTTCTGGGCTTGAAGTCTTGGAAGAGGTAGATGAGGAAGATTAAGATTAATGGAAGAGAACTCAAAGAGAGTCACCAGAATGGCTCAAGATGGTGCACAAAAAGAGGGAGAAGAACCAATGATGAGATTGCTTGTAACTAGGCTAAATATATAGTCTATGTACAAGCAGGTCAAAAAGTGGTTGAGAATAAAATTAAATTGAATAAAAACAACGGAGAGATGAATTGAGTTCAGAACAGACAGACCAGAAAGAGAAGATCAATTAATCCTGAGACTAGATAAGCTGAATAAGAAACAAAGACATCACAGACACAAAGGGGTGTTAATTCTTCATGATCAACTTGAGAAAAAATAGAGAGACAAGAAGTAATTTATTGAGACAAGAGGGTTAAAATAGAACACATCAGGCTTCTTTTGTATTACTATAATGTCAATGATTTTAAGAAAAGAATAAGAAATAATGAGGGGAAGAGTTGAAATTCCAACACTTTGGACAAGGAATCTCAAAAATTATGCAATGATGAATAACCCATCAGGAATTAACCACGCTCTACAGATGTTCACATCAGTGGTTTTGGCAAAGCTGTTGGTGTTGAGATTATGAGCAGGTGTATTCTTGCAGATGACCGGCAATGGGACTCTGCCCACTCAATGGTTCCTCTTTCCCCATTTCACCTATCGACTTTGGCTCATGGAGATCAAATTTCCATGCTTATTTTTACTTATTCTATATCCATACTGACATAAAGATATTTGGCTTTAGGTATTGTGCTGATGGACACAACTTGAGTGATTTTATTTTTCAATTAATTTAAACTCTCAAGTGCAACCAAGTTTATAAATCTTTGAAGCTCCCATCACCTCAAAATCACAAAGCTTAAACAAGTAAAGCCAGCTTTCATCAATTTATCACACAGTCACCAAGGTCTTCATCTGGAAGAACACCAACTCTCAACATAGTTGGTATTTGAATAAAGATTGATTGCTAGAAAACTAAGACCAGACTGGAAAGAGAAAAACAAGATTAATCAAGAAATCAGATAATGAAAGAAGAAAACAAAAGCGTGAAAAAGTCATACCAGTCTAAGATTGGACAAAATGAAGAGAAAGGGCTATTCTAGGACAGAGGACAGGAACTATGATGAGGAGGACTGAAGAGACAGAATAAAAGGATTTAGCCGACAATCAAGAGAAAAGAAATAAGATGAGAAGAGAAAAAAAAAGAAAAACGACAAACAGGACGAGTAGGACTTGGAGATGGACGAGAGGACAGGAAAGGGAATTCAAATATTAAAGGATGATAGTCGGGTGCACACGATCTATCTTGATGTTCGGTTGAATCACGCTGAGCCGATGAGCCGTTGAGTCGTTTGAATCTTGAGCTTCTTGATGGTCTTGACGAGATTGAGGAAGGAACTGGAGAGGATTGAATTGTCGGGATAAGTAGATCTGAGCTTAACCCTAAGCGATATCAATGATGATAAAGAGAGATTAGGTTCCACAGTTAAACCCCCGCGCGTCTTGATAGCCTCTTCTTCCGTAACAACTTTGAGAGATAATTTAGATTTCAACAGCCCTCGTTGATTGACGGCTAAAGGCCTGTAAGACAGGAATCTTGAAGCTTTTTTATAGAGTTTAGCGGAGCAGCTTTTGTCAAGGAATCAGCTACCATCTCGCTCGAAGGAATGAGTTTAACAGCGATGTCATTGTTTTTGAATTTCTCCCTTAGACTTTTGATTTTTATGTCGATGTGCTTGGTTTTTGAATTGGAGCCAAAGTTCTTGAGTTTTTCAAGCAAGCCTTTATTGTCAATGTGAAACAGAGTCGGATCCAGTTTAACCTTCCACAGCTCCTCAATCAGAAAAGAAAGCCACTGATTTTCTTGTTCCCCATCAGACAAGGCATTCATTTCGGATTCCGTTGACGACATGGTGATATTCCGTTGCTTCTTGCTATTCCACATCAACGGACAAGATTTCCAGAATGCCAACGATCCACTCCTTGAGATCCTTGTCTCTTGATCTTCAGCCCAAGTGGCATCAGTGAAAAACTTGATGCGATCAGCTATTTTATCAGGTGATGGTTTGAGCAGGAGTCCACGATCTGCTGTTCCCTTCACATACTTCCAGCAGTGGAGCAGTTCTCGCCAATGACTGAGTCCCGGACGTTGATTGAATTGAGAAAGTATTGAAACAGCAGCAGCCAGGTCAGGACGCGTCCTGCATGAGAGATAATTCAGCATTCCCGTAAAAGTCCTGTAATTGATGTTCAAGTTCAGAAAGGCACGATGATCCTCTTCGGTCGCTGTATGGAGTTGTATTGCTGGAGTTAAGGGTGTTTTCACTGGTCGACAGTCGCTTAAACCGAGCATTTCTAGTCCTTTCTTGATGAGCCCAGGCTGAGACAGCTCGATTCCGCCAGGCTTAAGTGACAGATTCATTCCCAGCAAGGTATCCGGCAAGTGCGCCGTGGAGTTTGGAAAGCGGTTCAGGAAAAGTTTCTCGAATTCGTCGGTTTGACCCACAACAATAAGATCATCCACGTGAAAAAAATGAAAGAGTTCTTCTTCTTGTGGATGAACAGACAGGCGTCTGACACGGATGGACAAAAATCAATTTCTTCGAACCAACTGGTGAGTGTCTCATACCAGTTCTTCGGTGATTGTTTCAAGCAGTATAGTGATTTCTTGAGTTTGAAATAAGGAGACTTTCTATTTACCCCTTTCGGAGTTTTGATGAAGACGTCTTTGGAAAGAGGGGCATGGAGGAAAGCACCTTGGACGTCAAACTGAGTGATCTTGAGGTTCTCATGAAGAGAGTAAAGCAGCCGCATTCTGAGTGTGGTCACTTTACCGGTAGGTGCGTAGGTTTCTTCATAGTCTGTTCCATAGATTTGATGAAAGCCTTGGACACACAGACGACCTTTGAACTTTAGAGGGTCTCCATGTGTATTATCTTTAATTTTAAAAACCCAAGTAGTATCAAGTGGATTCGGAGGTCCCTCTTCGTGATCTTCCCAGACATTGTGGCTTTCTATTGAGTTGACTTCCTTCTCAATTGCTTGCCTCCAATACTTTGCATCACTGCACCTGATAGCCGACTCAAAGGTGTTCGGTTCATAGTAGTGATGGAAGCCATAGCAAACTGGTGGACGAATTTGCAAGCGATCGCGAAGAACTCTTGTTGAGCCCTGCGGAACCGGTAGAGAAGTCGGGGCATCCGGAATTAATTTGTTGATGATTTCAGAGTCTTCCTCGCTAGAATCAGACGAGATTTCTTGATCAGAGTCACTGTTTTTCTCCCGGTGATCAGGAGAATGCTTGTCCCTTGGGTTCTCAGAGTTATTTTGCACGAGGAGTGGCTCCTTGGTAGAATCTTCGGAGTTGATTTCGAAGTCCTTGTACGTATCTGTCCCGAGAGAAGAATTGTCTTCAGGCATCTTCAAGAATTTGACATGTTTTGTTTCTACCACTCGTCCAGATTGAGTCAAGATCCGATAAGAGAGAAATGGTATGTTTTACCCTATTAATTTCCCTTCCTCTCCCTTTGGATCAAATTTCCGACCCTTCACACAAGTTTGATTGAGGATTATCACGGAAGTTCCAAGAGGTTTCAGCAGGGTTGAAGGAAGATCTCGGCTTTGTACGAGTTTCAATGGCAACTGGCTTAAGCCCTTCTTTGGTATTTGGTTTAAGCTGAGGCAGCACGATTTTAGTACTTCATGCCAGAATTGTTTTGGTATTCTGGATGCTTGATGGGTCGCTTGCATGGATTCAACAATGGTGCAATTTGCGCGTTCCGCTCTACCATTGTGTTCCGGATGATGTGGTTCAGATATTAGCCTTTGGATATGGTTGTCGTTTAGGAACCGGACTAACCTGTTCCCCACAAATTCTCCTCCGCCGTCGGAGCAAATCATTGTAGGGTAATAGCCTCTGCGAGTATTTTCAGACTTGATTAGGTTGATCAAGACGTCGGTGGTATCATCTTTCGATGTTAGTGGGAATCCAGCGATGTAGCCAGAGTAATTGTCAACTACAGTCAAGATATATTGGTGCTTGGAGCTCGATTCGGGGTTGATTGGACCAATCAGGTCCAAGTGGATTCTTTCGAATGGCTTTTCAGCAAGTTGAGATTGAGCTTTGAACGGTTGCTTTGTGATTTCCGCCATAACACAAGCTTTGCATTTGAAATTGTCCCTTTCGGCCTTGGAGATTGAAGGATCAATGAACGATTCTATTCTTTGGAGAGAGGTGTGACCCAGTTTTTCATGGGTTTCCTTCAGAGATTCTTTTCCTTCTGCGATGTTGGCTAGCACCAAACCTTTAATGCCCACCGCTTCGGGATTGTTTACTGAGAAAAGACCATTGTTAATCTTCCCCTTGAGGGCGACTCGTCCATATTTTGACACGGTGAAACTCGAGTCCTTGGCCAGCAATGTACAGCCTTTTGAAGCAAGTTCTCCGGCGCTGATGAGGTTAATGACGATATCGGGTACGAACAGGCAGTTGCTTAAGGTGATGTTTGTGTCCTCCCACGTTAAGCGTACAGTCCCCTTTCCTTTGATTGGTAAAGTAGCATCCCGCTTTCCGGTTTTGATTACATCAAAGTCGCCTTTTTTGAGAGTGCCAAAGAATCTTTCGTTATTGAAGATGTGAGCTGAGGCCCCGCTATCTAAGATGATGCGGCTTTTTGGATCCCCGGATTCGACCCACAAAGTTAGAAGAGACATAAAGTAATTTTCTTTTTTTTCCTTTTCTCTTCCTGCCTTCCATTGGGCTTGAGATTCCCTCCACCATTCAGGAGCAATTTCGGGATGGAGGTGCCAGCAGTCCTCCTTTGAGTGATTCTCGTCTTGTTTTGGATTATGGAATCCACTCCTGCACCTTTTTGAGTTGTTTGATGACCCGCTAGAATTGTTGTTTGCCTGGGATTTGTATTTTCCTTTTTGGGAGAAAAGAGCAGCTTCGGTGTTCGTGGCCTCTTTGTCCTTTGATTCTGCGCAAAATTCATTGTTGAATTGAATTAAATGGTTGCAAACAAACTTGAAGTCGAGGTCTTTGTCTGAATGCATGATTTGTCGCTTGATAGATTGGAGTGAGTTTGGGAATTTGAAAAGAACAAGATAGGCTAATATATCTTGCGGTAGTTCAATGCCGACATCGACTAGTTTCTTTATTGACACCTTGATGTTTGTTATGAAGGATTTGATTGCGTCTTCATGAAACTTGACATAAAGGAAGTCATTGAACATTCTTGCACGATTTGAGGATTGTGACGAGGCGAAGTGCTCCTTTATTGAAATCAAAATTTTCTGAGCTAATTCTGAATTATTGGACGTGACCACATTTTTTTGTTTCACGCTGTCTATCTTAGAGAGTAATAGCATTTTGAGTTTGGCATTGTCTCTGTCTCCTAAAGGGGTTGTTGGTTTGTTAAGAGCCTGAAGAGCCCCCCGCAACTTTAGGAGTGCGGTCATCTTATCTTTCTAGATGGAGTAATTCTCATATTTAAGCTGTGGAAGTTTTTCCAGAGCTGTCTTCAGCATTGCCTGCCTGAAACCGTTGTTGGCGGCAGGTATATGAGCAGGGATTTGTGCCGGGTTTCCCCTTGGTAGCGGCAGGTTTTCACAATCCATGATTGTATACAAATCGCCAAATTCCCTGTTGTTTTTTTTTTTTTACAAAGCCTCTCCCTGTGATCCTGCGCTGGCTCCTTTCATTTGTGGTTTTGGTCTCAATTTTGCTTTTAACCATAAAGGATTTGAGGTTGAAATGAATAGATTAAACTAAAAGGAGCCAAACACACTAGAGAGAAAAAACATCAGAAAGATCTAAGATTTGAGAAAGAAGAAACAGGAAGAAAAATAACCAAAATGTTTCATGGAGAGGGTTGGCAAAGTGATTAGGCTGAAGTAAATATAAGATGAGAAATGGACAAAGAAGGAAGACAGGTAAGTGGTTTGAGGGATGATTGGTTAGTTGGGATCTCACCAGTCAGAGTGAAAGTGAGTGAGGATGGCTGAGGGAGGTTATTGAGGATGTTGAGAAGGCTAAGAGTTGAGTTGAGGTGTAGAGGTGGTTTTGGTGTTGAGGTGAGGTTGAAGGAGGAAGTACAAAGAGAAGTACTGAGAAGAGGAAAGACAGATGAAGAGAAAACAAAATAGAGAAAAGAATGGGGCAAGAATGTCACACAGTCTGTGACATGAGAAAGGAAATTGAGACAGGTTGACTACAGATTTCAACAAGCCATAGTCTTTCTTCCTTCAAATGGTAATGAATCCCAGCTTGCACCAGCCTCATCACAATAGTTTTCATTATGGCCTCAACAATAAAAGATAAAATTTCTTCTCTTTGCGACCACATCAAGCTCCTCAATGTGACTCCAAAGGGTAGTTTTTTGAAACCTGGTTCTAGCTTAGAAAAAGATGTTGTTATCTTTAGCAAGAAGAGTTGTCATGCAATTAAACTGTAGCAGCTTTTCAGTGTCTTGATAGAAATCAGCAGATTTAAACTTGATTTACTCTGAGATAGTTTTCTATTCCATATTAACAAAGGAAGTGGGATGCTTCCTTGGATAATTCTTGACGGCTACTAAGGCATTCATTGAGGTTGGTTTCTGCATGGTGGATGAAGAAACTGTGGCAGCCAGCACTACTTATGGGTTTGGCAAACCAAGCTGGAGGCCAAAAAGAATTATGGCTTTGGCCAAAAGAGCTATGGACCTATCTCACTACAAGCCACTCTTTTGCCAAGTACCATGCTGCATATGATGCAAGTTGGAGGCCCCACATTCTGTACAGGCTGGAATAAAAAATAAATATATTGAATTTGATTTCATAGAAATAGGAATTAAAAAAATTTGGCCAGGAGGAGAGAGGAAGTGAGAAGTACTGGTTGAGGATGTGTTGCTTGCGCAAATTTTGGTCCACAATGGTTTGGGGCTCAGATTAAAGACAGAGCCCCTATGAGAAAGATTATGAAAAAACATGTCAATTCCTTAATAAACTCAGGCACAAAAGGCGCCTTTTGGCATAAGTCCCTCCTTTGGAGGTTCCCTTGCAGGGTAGGCAAAAGCTCCACATTAGGGTCTTTACCATGCCTCTGGAATTAATTTTCATAAACAACAATTGAATTGTTTTTTTGCAAATTGAAAACAGAATTTTTATCTGATCTTCAAATGAAATCTTGCAAATAATGTACCAAAGTGATATGTATGCGCATGATGTGATTGGGATGTATGAATTCAAAACATTGTGCTCTCACAGTGACAGCCGGTGTCAGCTTGCTACTATTTAGACTAGACCAGCTAACATAGCAAGAATATTAAAAACTATATAATTAATTACCTTAGGAATAATAAATCCACAAACATTATTATTTTAATTTATTCTACACCAAAAAATCTAGGGTCAATCCTAGACCTCAGATGAAAAAATCACTCCTTATGCTACTTCATCATAACAGAAGTCACATCTTAGCCAGAAGTTCTGTGAATGAGGCAGGAAACTTTCACAAAAACTGACTCTCAGCTGTCACAGACCCCTCTAGACGAAATAAGTTTAGAATATGTATTTACTCATGAA
>SMGU01004596.1:0-29331 GCA_004348175.1 Puccinia novopanici
CCTCATTTTTTGCATGGTGGTTTGACCCAGGACTGATTATCACAATACATAGCCAACCTTAAGTCATAGGGAACAATTGCACTAAAATCCTGGCTCAGTAAAAATCCACATTGCTGCAACATTTCTAGAATTTGGTCACAGCATATCTCACTGAGGTACTTTTTGAGATGGAATACTTGATGCTTCTAGTTCTCCATGTCCAAGGGACTGTATTTTGTGTGTGTTTCACCATCCATCTTTACCTTTCATATGTTCCCTGAGTATATAATTCTCTTTTAGATTGATCCTATTTCACCTTTTCCTGCAGGTTAATGCTTGGGAAACATGTTTTTTGAGTCACGTTGAATCCTTCTATGAATGAGTATGTATTAGATGAAAAAGTTGTACAGAGAGGGTATATAGTTTAATGGCCATTCATGAGATGACACATGATCTCTCCCCTCATCTTGCCACTTACAACATTCCCAACCCATTTACTCAGCCATTGTGTGGTGATTCCCAAGGATGGGACCGCAATGGGTGAAGTCTAGCCATCAAGACTCTATAGCCTCCATTTGCGGAATTGGATTTTGATCTTTGGCAAAACAGTCCCCGTCCAAATGTACGTATTTCAAGACTTGAGTGATTCCTCATGATCAATCGTTACTGTGCTACCTTTCTTGACTTTGGCGATATCTTGCTCGCTGGCTACTCACTACGTCTGCATAGCGGAAACAAGAAACTACAAGGATGGCGGACCCTGAGTCAACATCCAGCGCCACTGTGATTCTCCCCGAGATTCGCCATATTCTTTCCGGCTGCCTGGAATGGTTCGGAGTGTATGCATGTAGATGGAATTGATGTCAGCTTGTTGTGCACGGTATTAACCCGACACTGATGTGTAGGCTCACCGGTGTATGCAACCGTAGCGGTAGCATACATGTCCTAACATGGAGCGCATTTAACTCCTAAACTTTATTAAATACATGTAGTTCTGTCCCGAAGATGTATGCGCTAGACAGAAACTTTTCCAAGTGGATGAGAGTGGTTGCATGCTCACTGCAGCGGTGCAATGCATTACTTTAGCAGAATCGGTAGCGCAACTCGTCTATCGTTGTTGCCCGTACAGAATTCGTCATCAACTTCGATCTCAAAAGCTCCATAGTTACTTATAGGAGGTTGGTTATTTTGACACCGGAATTTCAATCTGGCCTGGAGCCTCACCTGGTGCGGTTTGGCTGGACGGACATTCACATAAGGACAAATATAGCAATGCTGGCGGCTCCAGCACATCCAGTAGATATGGGGGAAAGCCCGCTGAGAAGGACGCGTATCAGGCGATGGCAGGCTGAGCTTAGCTCTTGTTTGTACCCGCCACCAGCTATAAACTCAGCGTCGCCAACTCGCGTAAATGTAAATTCTCCGTGCTTTGGCAGCACGCTCAGCTTCCGACTGTATAAGGCTGAGTGACCCTTATTTAAGACCGGCGAATCTCCTGCTGTCGGCTTCACTCCCGTCTTCCATTACTAGCTAAGAACCAGATCAACCAGAGTCAGATTCTCCAAACTTTTCCACAGACACCCTAAACCTCCCTTCTAAACCAGTCTTCCCCTCACCTCCCCCTACTCCAAAGACTCATAAGTTATGAACAAGATGCCCTCGATCAAGGGAAAATGCGTAAAGAGGAAGACTCTGACTCGGACGAGTCGTTCCATTGTTGCGGACGGCCGCAAGATCTAATCGACGATGCTCAAGATCTGCTAGCGAAGGCCGCGCCTGATGCGAACGCGATACATGTCCCAGATAATCAAGAATACTACCTCTATTCTGCTGGACTTGAACGCATGAATTCCCCAAGATCCCCTCGAAGAAATTCTTCCAAACCTCTCTCTCCTCTATCAAGCCCTGGCTTCCAAAGAACCCCAACCGTCTATTCTTCGGATTCTGACTGCACACGGATCGGAAGCCCTCCGCTAATCATCAAGACTGGAGGGTTCATTGTACCATCCTCCATGCCCGAGATGAAGTAAGTCACATTAACCATGACTTCAGATCTTCCTTTGGGCAGGATGAGTGGTATTACTGGGCGACTAATGCATTCAATCTGCTACATAGTGACCTTCGAGTGCGATTTGTCGAACCCACCAAGCCCCTACCCGAACCCACTAAACCAACCAGGAGGCCGAAATGGAAGCTCAAAATCCCTCGACCCCAAAGTTTCTCAAGGTTGGTACTCAGTCCTACCGATGAATCCCTCAAAAGCCCCCCTTTCCAGAAGCCCAAGCGCCCGCCTCCACACCGCCTCACCAACACGAACCTCAAGGCGCCGGCAGGAATGGTCTTCAACCTCCACGACTTGCCCGACGAACTGAAGGAAATGGTCGAGAATAACGGCTCCAGTGATGGAAGAGGCACATCAATAAACGTCCTAGCGTTTTCTCGGACTGCTCGATTATCTTTTTCTTCTCCTTCTTTCTTGCTTTCTTCCTCCTTTTCGCATGCATGCCAATATGATTCGTGTCCGACTCCCTTTACCTCTTGTATACACGATGTGTCTTCCAATGATCATCTTCGTTCTTTCCTGCTTTGTTACTCCCTTAGCCTATCACATCCATGCCAACATGTTCCGTGTCCCTTTCCATCTTGTTGAGATGAGTTGTCTTTCCAATACTTGTACCTTCATACACGCATTATTTCACCAGAGGATACCATATGCACCAGTGGTAGTCTAATCTCTTGGTAATTTTATGGAATACACTATGATAATGATAAAATCGAATGCATTTGTTGTAATAACTCAGGGGTCTCATAGAAATCCTCCTGTTCCCGTGTAAGGATGGTGCAGCTATGCAGACCCCACGCACAAGGCACCCCTCCTACACAACCTTTGTAAGCTTGCTACAACAATTGCTGAGCCAGGTACTACCACCTCTCCAAAGATGAGAGTATCACTTTGCTTTCTTCATTTGTAAGATATGGCAACATAACTTTTTTTTCGATAATATTTCTCAATCCAGCTTGATTGAGATCAATGAAGCTTTACCTAACATAAAAGAAGAGAGAAATGAGGGTGCCATACAGATGGGCAGAAGTAATTAACAATGTGCAGGACTTTCCTAATAATTTAAGAATGTCAGACGACGGGTTAGAACCATTTGTCCTTATTAGAAAGGTAGGATAACTGAAACAATTTATAATCATTTTTTTCTTAGCTAGTTGGTTTTTAAGCAAATTTCTATTCCCACTTCCCCCATGAAAAAGGGGTGTCCTAATAATATCTTAGCAACAAATAATTTCACCCATCATGAACTACCGCCTGGAATATCTTTACAAAGAAAATAGGGGTAATTCATGCATAAAGGACCAAAAACCTATTTAGGATGCTGTGACTATTTTTTTCATGTTCCAGATGTTACCATGAGTCCATGGACTCAAGTTTTGAGGTTGAGAACAAACAAATCTCAACTAAACCCTTGCTTTGCTCTCACTCACAAGACCTGATTCATCAGTTAATGTCCACAAGAGTGACATGTGACCACAAGGAGTGTACTTGTCTGTTGAATTTCCATCAGGTGAGGATGAAAAATTCATCCAGTTCTTGGGTGGGAAGTTTTCACTGGGATGCTGGATCCAATGGAAGTATTGTTTGAGTGCAGGGCCCAAGACGAGTGGTCCACGGGGGACAGTCCTTTCCCGTGACATCCCGTGGGTTCAGGATGGCCAGTCGAGGAAATCGGGGGGCGTCGACTTAACCGCAACCACTCAGGACGAATGAAGGAGAGATGACTTCGAAGGATGGAAAGGGTTAGGACACTCTCTACTAACCTTCTTCAGTCTGACGTGGGCTGATCAGAAAAAATCAACGAACATTTCCGGAACGAAGAAATCGAGTTGAGTCATCCAGAGGACGCGATCTCAGCAGTCAAATTTGACCCAGCCAATCCAGACCTACTGTTGGTTTCGTCCTGGGACAAGACGGTCAAGCTGTATGACCTCTCCAATGCTTCGCCAACGGAGCCGATCAATGTCTATCCCCACCCGGCTCCCGTACTGGATGTGTGCTTCGGGACGGGCAAGAACGCGGGGAAAGGTTATACTGCCAGCTTGGATAGGGCGTGCGAGAGATCGATCTTGAGGCTTCTCCGACCACCTCAACCCCTGCCAACCCAGCTGCAAACGCGAATCCCAACGCGAGGCCCAACCGGTCATCTCGACGCATCAAGACGCCGTGAAATGTGTGCATTACTCGCCAGAATTCGACATCCTCATCACCGGATCGTGGGACCGCTCCGTGGTCCTCCAAGACCCCAAAGCCTGCGCAAATAAACAATATCCAACCAAGTCTGCAGCCTCACCTTACCCAATCTCCCCGCAAAGGTTTACTCTTTAGATTCGTGTAAGGATAAATTGGTCGTCGCAATGGGCAATCGCAGAATCTGGATTTGGGATTTATCCAAGTTGTCTGAATCTGTACAAAAGGTTAATGAGATTAACCAAAATCCTAGCCTCGCAGCTACCGAAACTGTCATCCCTCCACCTCCCCTTCAAGAACGTGAAAGCCCGTTGAAATTCATGACCCGCGCCATTAAATGCATACCTAGTGGGGAAGGTAAAGCATCCATTTTTTTCCCGTGTCACTTGTTTTTTTGAAAAAGCATTGAGTTTTTTTCCCTCGTCCTTCCAACCATCAACATAGGTTACGCGTCGGGCTCAATCGAAGGCAGGGTAGCTGTAGACCTTTTTGATACTTCAGCGGAAGCACAAGCGAAGAAATACGCATTTAAATGTCATCGTCAGGTGATCGATGGGGTGGATACAATTTATCCTGTCAACGCCCTGGCCTTCCATCCAACGTGAGTAATTTTTGCGAGACACGAGACGAAGAAATATGCACTGACTCTTTCTGTTCTATACCAATGAATTCCTGGGATGCATCCAGCTTTGGAACCTTTGCGACTGGAGGCGGGGATGGGATCGTGTCGATATGGGACTCGGCGGCCAAGAAGCGGCTCCGACAGCTGCCGAAATACCCGGGCACTATCACCTCGCTAGCATTCAACTCAGACGGGACGAAACTGGCGATCGGCTGCTCGATTCTAGAGGAAGAGAACCCTGCTAATAACCCGAGTGCTGCAGATGATCCCAACAAGGAGAAGGGGCCGATCAGAAAATAAAGACTCCTCTAATGACAATAAGGATGCTCTTGATGAACCCGATAAACATAACAACTCAGACTTCAATTCGCTGAAGAATTGCGTCTTCATTCGGAATGTTATTGATGACTGCAAAGTAAGCTCTTCTTCCTTCATCAAATCCTTATATCTGTACTGATAAGATCTTCTTTGTATGATGCTTTCTCATGCTTCACCTCAATGTCTACGTTCCCATTCTTCCTTCTTGTACCTTCACCGATCCCCTCAATAATCACTTGTCAAAAAAAAAAAAAAAAAAATGAACAAAGCCACGGGCAAAGTAAACGAAATCAACCAAACTTCCAAAAAGGGGACCTGGCAATTCCATGACGAGAAAGAAAGAGTGCAACCACGGATTGCTTACCCCCAACAGTGCTTGAATCTTACCGCCAGCAACCTTGCACAGAAGAGCTATTAACCAGGCATTCCAAAGATACATACTAACAATGAGTGCCGTTGAGAGCAAGTTTGGCAAAAGAAGAACATTGGGAAGTTCTCGATGAGCCAGAAATAAAACGCTCTTCCACTCGATGTTGGAGTTAAAACGGCACAACATTCGCAGGCCTTTGTTCTTACAAGTTGTACAATTAACACAGGAGAGAAGCAGCATACATGGACAGCCAAGCGGCACCGAATCTCTGACAAATACAACACTTGAGTTTCTCTCAAAGAAAAATCATTCTGACTAAACACAAATACACTCATGTTTGAGCAAACAAAAAAAAAAAAAGGAGATGAGGGGGGGCATATTTTATGATACTAAAGAGATTCTTTTGTAAAGGTGATGTTATGAGCTTGTTTGAACGTATTGGACGGAGAAGTATTTGCAATTGGCGCCCTTTGGATTGCTCAATTCTGACGAGAGGACGACGGTATAATTGCCTCTGGGGGCGTTCTACCGAACAGAAGAAAGAGGTGGAGGGGGGTCAGACGATGAACGAACCACGACATACATACCGCGACGGGTATGTGCATTTTTTTTTTTTTTTGGTGGGGGAGAGAGAGAGAGAGAGAGAGAAACGAGAATGAAACGCACGACAAATTTGTACTTATTTGAGCAACAGACGCCGTGCTGAGCTATTTGCCCATCGAAGACGAGATCGTGGCAGTCCCAGATGGCCCTGTTATCGGGGGCGCCGGTTAACCCGATCTGTTTGGCGGGCAAGTCTGTCCGTAACAAAAAGAGATGAATGTGCGGCACTTGAAAAGGGGGGGTGTACGCATATGAAGAAGGAAGGAGTGTACTGACAGCCTTCGCGGGACTTTTTGTCACTCTGCAGCTCGAGATTGCGCGAGCAAAACGCCTGCGGCTGACCGGTCGGACAGACCCAAGGCTTTGGCGGGAACCTCTCGACGATCGGCCTGGTCGGACCCTGCCCACGCGCAGGATCCACCAGCATGAGCGCCATCAAGGCGGCCAAACCAACAGGGATCAGGTTGCAGTACTGCATGGTGGCTCTCTTTCCTGTATTTTCCGTGCAGAGCCGTGTACAAATTTCGTGATTTTTTTCCCCTTGAGTGCTTCTTCGTTAAGGCTTGCTTCTGACGATATGAAGGGTGCAAAGACTGGATACGAGGATATGTGAATATGCAACTATCGGGAGAGGTGAAGGATGTAATATAAACGCGCCGGAGTGAGCAGAGGGGATCTTGGGCAGCGGTAGCAGCCGCTTAAATAGTACCGGTGGACGGCACCGCATCATCTTCGTAGCAGAAACAAGAAGCCACGGACTCGGTTTCTGAGTGGTTCAAGCGAGCCAGCAAGGGAGAGAGGCATTGGCCTGACCAGTGACCACACAGCAGCAAGATGGAGACTCCTCCCCCCGTCGTTATAGCTGGATTATGTAAGTACAATCGTTTCATAGGGCCGGGTAACCCGGCACACCGGGACGCCTCGCGAAGTTTGTGTTAGCTAAGTCCCGCGACGGGCGCGAAGCACCCGAAGCTGCCCGAAGGGGCTTCATACTGACTTATGACTCTTATCGTCCAACTTTTGCCTGAGAGGTAAATATAATTTGGCAGTAAAAAATTAATTCCTGAATTGCTTGTAATCTGTTTTGATTGACCTCAAGTGAGTCACATGATAGAGAAGGCCCTGATCTTGCCTCTCTCCCTACCAAAACCCAGCCTTCTATCTCCAACCGTTCTTGAGGAATTCATCTTTGAAAAACGCTTACCTGGTGGAATGATCAAGGAGGCCCCTAAATCCTAGACCCGCTATGTCCATAATTTTTGAGGTTCAAAAAAAAAAAAAAACGTCGCTAACTGTCTTTTTTTTTTTTTCCCTTTTTTTCATGTAATTCAAACAGCCAAGTGTACAACCCAGACAGAAAAAGACAAAAAAAAAAAAACAAGATAACTTGTTTTTTATTTTTAATCTTTGTCGGCAAGGGCTGACATCCTGCAATGGTTGGCACTTTTACCTTTTACCAACTGTAGGAATTACTTTTTTTCATTTTACCCCTAAATTTTTGTTGTTTCTACAAACCTGACAAAATTAATAAATTTTTTTCCCATTTTGCAACAGTATCATTATGCTTCCCTAACCACCTCATTTGACTTTGGTGGGAAAGCCATAATCAAATGGTCTGTTGTTGGTGCAAAAACCATTCAGCCACCTGCTGCTTGGCCAGGGCATCCAATAGGCCCCAGACCTCCAATGGCCCTTTCCTACTAGCTGGGCGTCTGTCCTGAGGCATGGGACATGGGCTTTTGTCATGACCTGAGAGGCTCTGTTAGGGGAGTCTTGAGCATGTGAAGAAAACACATGGAAAGCTTCCATTGCAGGAGCAGACATACAAAAAAAGGAAAAAATAAATAAATATAAAAAATAAATAAAAAAATAAAAATAAAAAAAAAAAAAAAAAAAAAAAAAAAAAAAAAAAAAAGAAAAAAAAAAAGGTTGATATCCCGAGTGCCCTAATTTTGGGTTGATATTCCCAAAGGAATATCAACCCAGGGCAGGAGTGAGCTGTTGCCATGCAGAATGAATTCCTGCCTGGCAGCAATCTGCCTGAGGTGTTGTGGCAAGCAACCATGATAACTGGTCTAGTATGGCCATCTTACCTCACTGTCATTTCAGGGACCTCCTGGGCCAGAAGATGACATCAAGCAGGCATGGGAATGATCCTCACTGGCCAAGTAGCATCTCAAGTGTAACAAAAACTGGGGAAAGCATTTTTCCAGCTTTGACAAGCTTGCAGGAAATCCTGAACTAAAAGACAGCTCCTGTCAGCTATGTGTATGAAACTAGGGGATCCAATGGATATGCCTAGTACTAGCACTGTGCTGAAATTATCAAAAGAAGAGATGAATCTCAATCTACCTGGTGTATTGCTACTATTGTTAAACTAATGTCCCTTGTGGCCCAATCAAGGATGGCTTAAGGTAGGAGATACCTCTTTAAGATCAACTTACTTGGTAGACAAGTGAAGAAGATAGAGGTGACAGCTGAGCTGTGATTATATCAATATAAAAACAGAGTTGTTAAAAGTAGCTGGCAAGCACTGAAACTGATTGGCTGCTTGACAGAGGTGGTGGTCTTGCTGCAACTACTTTTAAGGATCAAAGAGAAAGCTTTTAAATGGGGCTTTTAATAAGACTAACTATTGCTCCAGTGGTAAAGTTATGGTGATGGGAGATGGAAACACTACTCTAAAAGTAGGAGGAGGAATTCACTGCACTTACTATGGTATGCTGGGTGAATCACTGAGGATCAATCTCAAGGCCAAAGAGGCCACCTTTTATATTCTTTAGGTCTCTTAGGGATAGCTCCTGATGTATCACACCATTCTTACATCAAATTATGCCATAATGGTGTCATAATGCACCATAATAGCTCAATTGAGTACTTCTATTCATTCTATGTCCCCATGACATCATACATGCATTGTTATAACCAATTGCTGCATGTGTCAACTTATTTTGAAATAGAATGACTTGAGAATAGTTCTCAAAGACTGTACAAGTGGAACTTTCTCAGGTTGCTCTAAGACCATCTCCACTGCACATGACTATGTGGGGACTAAACATTGAGCTCGCGCGACTGCAGCACATTTTAGTCCCTCGCCTACCAGATGATTTCCACCGGGAGGGACCAATATAGTACTTGCCGCATGTGAAAGCGTGATATGATTGGTGCAGTGATTTGGAATCACAGATTTTCCCTGTGAAAGGCTTCTTTGAGAGGGACTATCCAGAGAGCTATATGGTCCTAAATTTAGGGACGCTATAGCTCCCGAACTCCGAATTCCCAGTGTAGTTGCGCATTTAGGCCCTCTGGTGGAGGGAATATTTCCCCTGCGGGGAGCTAAATTTAGGATAGTCCCGCGATTTAGCTCCCGCGGTGGAGATGCTATAACTTCAATTATATTACTATTGAAATTGTGATACAATGTAATTGTATACAATTGGAATTGTATTATAATTGAAATCCAACATAATTCTCCTCTCTCATTGTATAAATAAGGTTTGAAATATATTAATTTCTTATTTATGTACATATTCCATAAACTTATTTACATAATATATATTTTATGGTATGTATTTATTTTACTGCTCAGTCCACAGTAATACTTCTTATGGTACTTGAGTTACAACAAAGTACCAGAAGTAGTAGGACTTTGGGGATAGGCCCAGTGGGTAAACCTATGCAAAATTACATGAGAAATACATTTCTGAAAGAATATTTGAGGATTTCTGTATATTAAATGAGATATAATACTATTATTACAATATGCAATATGCAGGCTATTGGATACTCTGGAGTATCTCTAAGGCTGACAGCTCCCATCATTCATTTCCAATCCTTTCCATTTTATCCTCCTCCCATAGAATCAGAGTCACATTCACCACCTTCAGGCCATATTAATTACAATGATTGTATCAAAAATTTCAATCCAAAACAGACTAACCTCATAACTCCGACTCAATGACTTTCTGAAAAATGTGCATGTGGTAGATTGACTCAAGGTTCCCTCTTTGCAGAAAAATGTGAGCCTTGTATCCAGAACTTTCTCCAAAAAAATTAAAACCCCATTTTGAATTTCAGTGTTCCCAGCCCACCCCTGCCCCTCCTACAAGAAAATCACATGTACTCCCATCAGTCAACCAAAGTTTCCAGAGGCAACCCACTTGAAGCTTCTTCCAGTTCCTCCATGCCATCAACTTTGATTTGCCTAAATGTATTGCATGCAGGGGCCAATTCTTATGCTTGCCATCTTCCAAGGGAATTGAAGTTTGGAAAGTCAAAGGACCCAATCAAAGCAGCAAAAACCAACACATAAACAATTTGAAGAATTTTTGGCAGTTCGATGGGGACAACATAAAATAAAGTTCTGCCGATAGCAGAAAAGGATTAATATTCTCAGATGAAGGGGCTAAATGTGCCTTCTATAAGAGACTCAAGATGGGGCTAAATGTGCCACCTTAAGGACTGGAAGTGTCAGAACCGATGGTTTTCATTCTCACTCCTGGGCACATCTTTAATAGTCTAAGTACATGGCTCAAGTTGTGGTTGAGGAAAATACTAATCAAGGGGTTTGAGTGAGAAAGGGGCCCAACAACATAAAGAGTGACAGATAGGGAAAAGAAGATTGAGACAAGATTGAAGAGCAAAAACACAATATTTCAACACAATTGAGAGCTCCTTAATTTTAAATCAAGATAGCATATTGAAGGAAAAGAAAGGACTGTTTTTCACAAAACAACTCATCAAACTCAATGGTGCCTGAATTTATGATAATCTCTGTATTCAGTTGTGGAATCTTTTTGATCCAGAGATATTACAAAATACTGAAATAGAATCATTCCCCATAGATACACAAAAATTTATGTTTTAGGTCAAGGTCAAGGGACAGCCAAGATCCCTAACCAAGAGGTCCTCAACAGCATCATTTCCAAAAAATCCTCCTATAAAAAGCTCATTTAAAAACTGATGTTCTTCCATCAATCCTCTTACAATAAAACTTTTCATTTGTCCCAGGAATTTTCATCCATGATTTCTACATCCAAACAAACATGTGGTAATCCATATTACCCATCCTGAAAGTGAAAACACATCTCCACAAAAAGGACCAACGGCAACCAAAGCAACCATGAATTCCTGTGCACTAGGAGGATCAAAGGCATCCAGTCTGGTCAATAAACCAGATAATTTGGCCTCCCATCTTGGGCAACTTAGCAAGTGTGTGCAGGGATCCAGTGTTCAGCTTCAGCAAAATTGAATTATTTTCCATTTCTTGTCTCTCTTCATCAATTACCCACCGCCCAACTCCAGCCTTTCCTGAACCAGATTCAAACTTGACAATGGAATAAGTGGACTCACCTAACCAATTAATTGCCATGTCAACCTCCATGCCAAACATCTAGAAGCAAGTATGCAAACAGCATATGCTACTGAGGTGAAGACTGATTTGGGTGACAGGATTGAACATATAAACCAATGGGTTGCTAAATTTTGCAAAACTGATAGGCATCCCTTGATCAATTTGATCAATAAGCATGCCATGGATGTGCTCATGTGTATGGGCTTTGCACAAATCCTGAGTGGATACAAAGTTGCACTGATTTACAGTCCAATTTGGGGATCATCATCAGAGAAAAGCACAGGCTATGGAGGTGAGTTTTTATTTCACAACAATATTCATCATTGAGCTTATCCAATGAGTTTATCCTAACATTGTGATATTGTTCAGCTTGTCCACCACACGTTGTGGCCACAGGAAACCTGGAATCCCCAACCCATGTCTATTTCCTGGAATATGCACTGGTGGGGCCTTATTTCAAATATTCAAGCAACATAGATTTCTCCCTCCCTCATGAACAGGCGGGAATGTATACTGATCTCTTTAAATTGATGGATGCATTCATCCATTTGTCATACAATGAGTAAAATGAAAAGGACTTGGTCAGTGACTTGCAGGGGGTTGGGCCAATCCTCACTGACCCTAAAAAAGTTGAAAGAAACATCTGGAAACTTTTGGACTACCCAGCTGGGACTCAACGGACTGACAATATGGTCTCAAAAATGACTCACAGCCCATTTTCACAAATGTTGCAGTTACAAACAATGATTTCTACAACCATCCACACCAGGATCCAGACAGCAACAAAATGACATATGGTTTATTCAGTTCCAATTCATGGCCTCCCCATCCTCTTACCAGCAGAAATTACAGGACATGCCTTCATATTCCCAGATTATGATTGCAATATTGACTTTGGAACAACACTGGGTGTTATTCAGCTCATGTGGCCAAGCAGCAATCTCAGCCATCAAAATGGGCCACCACCACCAGAATTGCAGACTGCTAGAGATTTTTTCTTGGCCACATGAGCTCAATAACACCTGGTGTTGTTCCAAAGTCAATATTGCAGTCATAATCTGGTAATCTGAAGGCATTTCCTGTAATTGCTGCTGGTGAGAGAGGATGGGGAGGCCATGAATTGGGTCAATGTAACTGAATAAACCATATGTCATTTTGTTTCTGTCTGGATCCTGGTGTGGAAGGTTGTAGAAATCATTGGTTGTAACTGCAACATTGGTGAAAATGGGCTGTGAGTCATTTTTGAGACTACGCTAGTCCAGACATTTCGGGGAAGGATATCAGCTTTATGCTTCAAGTGTTACTTGGGGATGTGAAAATGAGTCGAGTGTTTAAGCACCAAGACAGAAAGTAGTCGCTTTTAACTGAAAATAATAAAACGAGGAGATAGCTGCTGGTTGCAAATAGGTAGCAGCAAGCCGGTTTTTATGTTGATGGCCACTAGCAGCAGTGAGCTGGTACTATGACAGGCTATCAGCAACAGTACCAGCTTCGTCGCTACCTTTCTTCGGTGAGCTAATTTTACTCCTGCAACCGAGGTGGTACTCCTACTGATGGTGACTAGCAGCAGTGCCGGCTCGCTGCTACCCTCCTGAAGCCAGCTGGTAACTGTTGCTATTCATTATCAGCAGGAGTCCTCGCTTCAGGCAGGTAGCAGCGTTGCTTTCAACCCATGTTAACTGTGTGAAGTGCAACCCATCTTACCTTGGACACACCCTGCAACCAAGTCGAGTTTTCTGGCACTGCCAGATCTCCTTTTCCCTGGCTTTGTTGCCCGCAGGTGTTGCTACATACTTGATGCTTTCCATTAATCAGAAAAAAAAAAAACAGTATCCAGCCTTGTATAAGGTGTTACGAGTGTACCCTCAGCAGCCTTCTGAACCCATCCCCAGAATTTCCATACAATTCTTTTTTTCACTATAAATGTGGAGACATTCAAAATTATTAGTCCATCAAAATAGAAAGGTTGAAATTTCATAATTCATAATGCGGTTCTTGTGGTTCTGAACCACCACAACTCGACTCCAAGTGCAACAACGAGAACCAACTCCATTTTGCAGCATAACTAATCCAGATCCAGTTGGGTTGATCTGGTGTGATAATCTCACTGTGAAGCTGAAGCGAAAAATAGACAGGCAGCTTTTGGGGGTATGTAGCCGACAGGAAGAGTTGGATCAGACGGAGACCAGAAGTTCCAACCTTTTTTTTTGTTCTTGAATTTTCAGACAAGAAGGGAGTTTTTCTGAGTTGATGATCTAAATTATGAGTGTGTAGATGGCCATAGTCTATGATGGGGTTTATGACGTCATGCGACTTCCGGGCCAGGAGTAGATCAAGGGAGAGAGTTGGGCGGGCAGCGGCAGACAGACTGGCGAAGAACCACAGCGAAGAGATGGCCTCAGTACAGCGAGCGGATTCCTCCTACGACAACCACCGCGAGCCGGCCAGCACTCCGAAGAACCAACAGCTCGCTTCAGCCACCCTCTGGCACCGGCTCATCCAAGCCAAAAACACGTCCGTACACCCTCTCTTCTCCCCTCCAAATCTGCCATATTTACTTACTTCCCAGAGCCTTTCGTCAGCCTCCGTATCCACGTCTTGATTCCTCTCGAAGCTATCGTCAAGGATGCCTTCAGAAACTACCCCACCGTTACCGTACGTCTCTCCCTCCCCCCTCTTGACTCCCCGATCAAACTAACACAAGCTGGTCGCTTCCATTCATTCTGAACAACTTGAATATGCGGTACATCAACCACGAAAAACAACAAAGTCTTACCTGGTGTTGTTGGCCGGTTTGAGCGTCATCCCAATCGTCGCGTTTGTCGGCTTCAGCCTCTTTGTCAGCTCCATTCTCGTCGGCATGGGTCTTGCGTTCGTCGTGACGTGGGGAAGCATCATCATTGGATGTGCCTGTTGAGTCCCTGATCCCTTGTTTTTAATTATCATCATATGTAGCTGATGCTTTATTTTACGTTTTGTCAAGTTTTTGTGTTAATGATCTCCTTGGCCTTCCTGGTCGCGACGGCCTTCTGGATTGTGATGGGACTCTTCCTGACGATCTTTGTGCTGCGATTGATGTACAATTTGCAGACCACCTTCATGGAGAAAGTCAGGGTGAGTCACTCTCGATCACACGATATTTAGAAAAAAAAAAAATCGGTACCGGCCGACGCGTTTTGTGTTTCTGGGGTTTTTTATAGCATAGTCAAGTCATCCAAGAGCTGGTTAATCATGCCCGCGAAAAGCGCCTCCAGCACCGCCAGAACACCCTCGACCGTCCCTCCAAGTTACCATGAATTCCGCATCCACTGGCCGTCTCTCAAAGCAGCCACATAATACACAAAACCTATGCACATGCATATATATACCCTTACCACGGTCCTTATATAGATATGAATACATATCCTCTTTTTATAATTCGGTGTGCAGGATATATTAACCAAAATATCGTGCAGCGCTTGTTCCTCTCTTACCACTCCCCAGATAACCCTTTCTTTCTCCCAGAAAAAGAGCGTCTGTCTCCCTCTTGATTACTGAGCTGTCTATGATTCTCTAACATGACTGTCCCCCTTCCCTTCTCCTTCAGAAGAAAGGTCCCCACCATCAGCAACATGCTTAACCTATCATCATCGCCTTGTCGACCCCTTACCCCCCTTTTTTTTAATCTGGTTGTATTGATCTGTCTTGATTTAATCCAAGAATCTGTTACCGTAATTCCCTCAGATGTCTGAGGCATATACTCCCCCATACATTGGCAGATATGCTCATGATGAGTTTGGCTAAGTTGATGGTGAAATGATGAGACAATAAATAGCCCATGGTGAGGGACAATGCCATAGATCTGCAATAAATACCACCTACCAACTAACCCCCCCCCTATTCCTATTGCCCATTGACAGGCAATAGCGTTAGAAGGCATTGACAAGATCAATGTACTATTTCTTCTTTCTCTGTTCTATCTGACACTGAAAAAACCCTCAAAAGGAAGAGACTTGAATACAAAAAAAATAGTTCTAATGATTTCAATTGACAGGAGTCCTCTTATATTTGATTTTATTTCTTCATTTAATGTGAGCACCATCAAGAAACCATGCATGAGTCATGAATCAGACTTGAAAGCTGTCTCCTTTTCAGCAGGGAAGGATACAACCTTCTTGGGTGTGCATATTTGGAACATTTGTACTCGCCCACTCAGCCATAAAACAAATCTTGGTTGGGCTCATCTGGATAAATCTTGGAGGCACTCACCCAATTTTATGTTTTTTGAACTTGTTTAATTGATGTCAATTCAATGAAATTTTGTATAGTTCTATGAACTCAGTTTGGTTTAACCGTTTTTAATTATTTTGTTGTATATTTAATCAGATACACTCAACTAAGTTTTTTTGCTGGAAGAACTGAATATTTTTGGAAGCTTTTGGATTCTTCTTCTGTTTTTTCTTTTTTTTTTTTTTTTTTTTTTTTTTTTTTTTTTTTTTTTAAAAAAAAAAAAAAATCCAGGGAATTCCCATGTGGTACTCTTGTTGGTCAGACCCACTCCAAAAACTGGGTTTTGTGGTCTCAAGTGAAAGGGAACATAAAGCCACAATTTTGGTTTAATTTCCTGTGGATCATCTACAGATGAGACTGATCATTGTTCATCCTCAACAATTGAATTATTGTAGTGAGATGTGATTAAAAGGAAAACAGTGCACACTGACTGCTTGGCTACAAAGTTGGCACTACACTATGTACTACAGTATATACAACCCAAAACAATTATAAAATCTGACAAGGTGTCACACACAAGAATAATGGGATTGGTGTTTTAGGGTATCATGAACATGACTTTCAAGTAGGAATAAAGGCTTCAAATCAGTTTCTCATATTTTTCTGTGATGTGAGTTTTATTTGAACAGGATTTCTTTCTCTGATTGAATACTTGGCTATCAGTATTTTCTTGGCCTAATTATATTTTTTACTCACTGTCTGATTTACAAGGCTGATGGAAAACATAAAACAAGTCCTACACTATGGCAGCTTTCCCGTTGTAGGGACTTGCACCTAATGTCTACATTTCCGGTGTAGCAGTTTGGGGCCAATGGCTGGTAGCTTTTTCAAACTGCATACCTCCCATTGCTTTCCACCTATTCCTCAG
Source organism: Puccinia novopanici (assembly GCA_004348175.1). Lineage (NCBI taxonomy): Eukaryota > Fungi > Basidiomycota > Pucciniomycetes > Pucciniales > Pucciniaceae > Puccinia > Puccinia novopanici. The sequence goes on from SMGU01004596.1 coordinate 16,635, forward strand.
ACCCAGAGCCAGTTTGTAGAACTCAACCTCTTTGTTTGGTCAAGGTCCCATGTCCCCAATTGCAATCAAGAAGCTTCCACAATTTTTGAAAAAAATCCAAATCAACCAAATCCACCTTGAGGATAAACACAAAGTGGTGAATATCAATGGATATTCACCCATTGCAGATGTATCAATAGTGCAATAATGACCCTCCTCAAAATTTAATAGCAAGCACATTTCTCCACATTAAGTGACTGGATTACATGTATTGCATTCTCAAAATCCTCGGACACATTTTCTGAAATTTTGCACAGAATTATGCAATTAGCGCATTTTAGAGTTTTTTTTTTGCAAGCACAGGCAATGAGCCAAAGCAAAATTTCCACTTGATTGAGAGAGAGATGTCGATAAACAAGAGAATGACTTGTGAGTAAGATCTTATCAAAGAATCTGAATTAGCCCTAACTGAATATTTGTGATCATCAGCAACTGCGGCAGTGGTGATGAACACCTTGTGACATCAGGCTTGGTGAGCTAGACTGAGGAAATTTCAACAGTTTGGTTGCTAAGTTTTTGTGGATCAATTGCATGAAGGATATGCCTGCGGAGTCTTGGTTCACAGTTAAGGCTTTACTCATTTGTTCTTCTGATGGGTTTTTAATACTGATTTATTACACATTTCAAATGAAAGTGCAGTTTGTGACAGGGACCTGCTACAAACTTTCAGCCGCTCATCTCGTGGGACCCCTGCCAACCAATATATCATTTGCCAAAACCCAGAACGGCTGAGCATCCTACCTGCAATCAGTATATTTGCCCATTGGCAATTTCAGTACAACAGGATATGTAAAATGGCAAGAAGTTTGAGAATTTTTTGAAGTATGACTTGGTAAGCCATTCTCTCAATTAAGGCATCATCAAGCTACCACTGACACATGTTTTGTCATAGTTGCGAAGGATGAATTTTTACCCAAATTCAACTCTGTTCTTGTTTGCGACAACAATGTATCCACCAGGGTCAATGGGTTCAGTGGCTTTGTTCAAGTGCTGGGGTTTCTATTGTTTATCTACCCCATACTTCCCGAACTTAATCCCATCAAGCTGTGCTTTTTCTGAAATGAAGCACAACTCTGTTGCACGCATGCCCTTGCTACCAGCAATGATGGGCCAGCTACGCTACCTGACGTTAGCGTAGCGTAGTGTTAGCTTATTAAGCTAACTACATTAAAGCTATTGTTAGCACCAATTTTTGACAACTAATGCTACAGGATTTTCCAAAAAAAAAATTAGTGTTAGTTGCGCCCCCAAAGTAAAACTAACGCTAACCAGATTTCCGTTAGCGGTGTTGTAGCAGTGTTAGAGCATCAGCATCGGGTCCGCTAAAAGCTCGCGCGATGCTACATTTAGCTACAGTTGCTAAATTCTGCCCACATTGTGTCGCTAGACACCCTGCGCTTGCTAAAAAAAATAGCTTTTTCCGCTATTCCTCCCCAAATTAGTTAGTACTTGGCACAACGCTAAATGCTATTTGCATATTCAAAATATTCCGCATCAGTCTGAACCAAATTTAGCAGCAGATATATTGTACTACTGCAGCATATCCTGTGGTTCATACCACCCTTTCTTTCTTCCGTCAACAACCCGGAACAACCACCTCCGATCATCTGTAAATGGCACGAGGATAAATTGGCTGGATGAAGAGGATGCCAACTCACACGAAGCTGGCTCTTTACCTCAACAAATCCTATCCAGGCCAACTCAATGAAGCGCGACAATTTTTGAACAAAGCCGCCCAACATTTTAATGAACACACTTCCGGTAGTGAACGTGCGGAACAGCCTGAAGCACAGGTGAGTACCATTTTTTTTTTCTTTGAAGGTTTTTTTTTAATCAAATCTAAATTCTTTCAAAAATCCTATAGATGGGCACTCTCATTTAGCCGTTACCAAGTTTTGTGGAATATACTCTTCAATCAAGCGCAATCCCCCTCTGGAAGCGAGCCCCTAGACTGGCTCAATCAAGCCAAAACAATGTACTCCGATCAGATCGAAAGCCCTTCACGTTTGAGCGAGCGTGGATGGAATTACGAGACTCGCCAAAATGGAAAACGTGCCTTGACAAGTCCCCTGCCCCATCACTGATAAAAACCAATCAACCTCCACCGACTAATGAGCCAGCACCCAAGGTCCTTCAACTAGCAACCCAACCACACCCACCCCTGCCACCGATCCAAATTCCGATAGGCCCCACTAATCGGAAAGTAGGCCTGGAGGAGTCAAGGCAGCCAAGCAAGCCTTAACCCACACCGAACTCTTGGCTAAAAAAATCAAGCTCATGGAAGCATCAGCAAAGGACACTCGCGAGATGAATCAAAGCGATTGGACGAAATGGCCCGCCTAACACCATTCAGATGCAACTGATCAACATGAACATATTTGCGTCGAGATATTTCGACTTGTGTTGATGGGTTTGAACGTGATTTCTACATCCATGCGAAAAAGCAAATCCTCATGGATTTAGAGGATACTTGCGACAGACTCATGAACACCGGCGCTGGTGAAGCAAGTCAATATGTGGCAATGATGACGACAACAAATCATCTCTTCCGGACATCAACTTTAACCGACAATCGCCCATGAATCTGAACTGAATCCTGGCAGCCAAGACGATGGTGAACCCAATCCTGCCAATGACCATTCAGAGGGCAGGGCGAGGGCCATCTGACACTGAGAGCTACATGAAGTTATTCCGACTTGCGGAATTGACAGCCTCATTCATCCCACTCTGTTGTAGAACCCTTTCAATCATATTTCTGTGTCTCTCCCTGCACGTTCCTACCCCAACTTTCTTGATTATTCTCCTGTGTCTCTCTGGGCGCGTTCCTACTTGATTTTCTTGAAAATTTCCTTCCCTGTGTCTCTCTGTGCGCTATCCTAGTCAAGTGACTTGAAGATATGTTTGAAATGATATGAGATTTTCTTCCAAATCGATGAGTCTGCTGGTTTGATTTCTTTTCAACAAAAGACCAAAAAAAAAAAAAAAAGAATACACAACACCAAACAACAGAAACGAGTGAATAATGAAAACACATGGTTAAAAAACGAGTGAATGATGGAAACAGGTGAAAAAAAAATTAATTGTCCTCTCTCCCGCGGTTCTTCCACTGATGCTGAATGAGAGCCTCGGTGAGTTGTCGATGAACCCGCTCAGAATAAATGTGATTGGCCACTCTGCGTCGCATGTCGAAGGTGTTGGATTCGGTGGGAGGTCCCACAGTCGAGTGAATGACTGCATTGTTCACCATGGGTGAGGGATTAGGGAGGTATGAAGATTGTCCTCTTCGACCATCATATATGTAAAATTATACATGTCAGGACAATATTTTTGATGTCATACTCATTCCAGAACCGGATCGGAGTTATCAGGATGTGCCATTTACTTTGCAACCCTGCAAAGGCTCGTTTGATGTCTTTTCGGACTGATTCTTGAGCCTTGTTGAAATTTTTGGTGGCCATTTCCGATGCGTTAGGGATGGATTTGATAAATGTGGACCAACTCGGGTAGATACCATCACATAAATAATACCCTAGGTTGAAGGCGGATCCTTCAACATTAAATTTTACCGTAGGTGATTCGCCGTTTAGAATTCCATCAAAGAGTGGTGATCGATCCAAGATGTTGAGATCATTGTTGGTACCAGGAGTGCCGAAAAATGTATGCCAGATCCATCGGTTCTTAGTCGCCACAGCCTCAAGAATGATTGTAGGCTCCTTCTCCTTCCCGGTGTACTGTCCATCCCAAGCTTGGGGCAGTTCTTCCATCCCACATGCATACAATCAAGGCTGCCCAAGCAGCCTGGAAAGCCCCGTTCGGCGTTTTCCTTCAATATCTGAGATAAGTCATCAGCATTTGGCTTGCACAAATATTCGTCTTTGTATATATGTACCACGAATGTCGTGAAAGTTTTGAGAGCCTCGCGAGCAGTTGTTTCCCGATACGCACATACTCATCAGTTGCGTCGCCCGTGACTCCATAACCTAGCTGTCGCAGCGCGCACATAATCTTTTGAGCTGTTGAAAGACCAAATCGCCCTGTGCAGTCCTGGGTGAAGATATCTGAATAAGAATCAAATGTAATAAACATTGAAGTTCAAGGAAAACATACTGCTCTTTGAATGAAATAAGGCGTTAATCCCTTTACCTGCAATTCATTGCACAATCGAATAAAAACACCCTTTGTAACTCGGAATCGCCTCTCGAAATCAGCTTGTTTATAGACCGAGTCTTCATTCAAATAGTCTGACATGAATCTTTCATGGCCGGCCAGAGCATTTTGATTTTTGTTTGGGATGCGGTGGAGAATTGGACGACAACCTGTTGAGCTTTCTTCCTCGTCTGAATCACCACACATCTGCTGCCACAGGAGTTCGTCGGCTTCTCGGGCATCTTCGTCTATGTCCATCAGGTGTCGGATATGTTGCTGGAATTGTTGAAGTTGAAGGTGTGTCGAAAAGTCTGTCATATTTTTTTAGCTTTGGTCCTGAACCGATGTGCCGCAACTTTAGCTGAATGTTATCTTTCCGCAGCCGAGGAGTTTTAGCTTCATTTTAGCGCCAGCCAGTGTGCGTCCACAATATGTTGCTACATTTAGCGTTACTAGCACACGCTATTTTAGCTAGCGTTTAGCGGAACCGATGCTGATGCTCTTAGCGTTCAAAAAAGCTATGCTAACCTGTAGTGTAGTGGATGTATCAGCTATGCTAACCTGTAGCATAGCGGATGTATCAGCTACACTAACCTGTAGCATAGCGGATGTATCAGCAACGCTAACCTGTAGCGTAGCAGATTTATTAGCTACACTAACATGTAGCAAAGTGGCTTTATGAGAAAATTTTGGAAACTAAACTTGTCTTTATCATAAATTTGACTAACACTAAGCCAACAAAGTAAAGAAAAAAAGTCATTCACATCAAAAAACAAAGGGATGATCACCTCATTTTTTTTTTTTTTTTTTTTTACTTTTTAAGTTTTTCACTTTTTTCTTTTTTCATTTTTCAATTTTTCAATTTTTTTTCCAGCTGTAGTGTGGTAGAAGGCTTTTATCCATGATCAAAATTGCTTTTATTAGTATATCTGGAGTCATAATTTGAGATGCCTGAGGTGAAATGTGGTCCACAGGGTTCAATTATCTAATTGGACCCAGTGGATCACATTTGACCTCAGAAAGATCAAATTTTGACTCCTGCTCTACCATATGAGAAAAAAATCTTGAATAGCAACATCAACCATTACTAAATGTCTCAATACATCAATTGTTTGAATTATTAAGCACATTCATTCTCTTTCATCACATTTTATTTAAAACTCATTCATTGTTTGTCTTTCAATCACTCATTATTTTTCATTTCTAACAAACTAATCAATTCTGGAGTACTGGGGGTCAGTTTGGTTCCCAGGAAAGGTATTGAGAGTCTCAAAAGTCTAAATCTGATTGATCTTTCACTTCTCTTTTGGAATTAATTTAATCGTTTTCATGTCTAAAAGACAATTATTGAGTACTGGGGGTCAGTTAGGTGCCCAGGAAGTCTGAAACTGATCAATCTTCAAGTTCTACTTTGAAATCAATTTGATCGTTTTCATGTCTAAAGGAATTCTCAATTCTGGAGTACTGGGTCAGGATGCAACCAGGCCGGGTCCGGGTCAAAAATCTGGGCCCAAACCCAACCCTTTTGTGGAGGTGGGGTGGGGCGGGTCAGGTCAATTCTCATGGAACATTGTCCAAACCCAAACCCATCTCAATAGATAATTGGGTCGGGTCAGGCTTGGGTGCTAGTTGGGTTGGGTTCTAGGCGGGCCAACCTGCCTACAAGGAGAAACATAGAGAACAAACAAACCATATTTTTATTTCTTTTTTTTTTATTTATGTACAAATTCACTAGGACTAGAACAGGAAAAATAAATAGAAAATGAAAACAAAAAAAAATATTCTGATCATGCTGAAATCTCATCTTCAGCATCATAATTGTAGAGGCCCTCATTGGTGTTTATCCAGTATTGAGCACGAATGAGGGCCTCCAGTGTCTCAGGGTTGAGACGGCACCTGGAGTCACTGAGTACTCTTCCACCCGTGGAGAAGGCAGATTCCAACACAATTGATGTTACTAGAGTCGCCAGGATCCACTTGGCAAGCCTTGCCAGGACGGGAAATTGAAGCTCGTTGATCTTCCACCAGTTGAGGAGGTCGAACCCTCCTCTTCATTTTCAATTGTTGCCTCTTGTAGGTATAGGTCAAGCTCGGCTGTCTTCAAAGTAGCAGTGTTGTTCCTTTTACCAGCAACGTAGATCCAAAATTGGGCCTCATCCCAATTGTCTTTTTTCTTTTGATGAGCTTCTGACTTATTGAAACTACATGCTGAATGAGGTGTCTGGCTGGTGACTTTCTGAACCAAAGCGGCAAACTCGTTGTACAGGTGATCTTTAATTTCAGATGGCGGAATTGTCGTTGATTGGTTGGATGAAGATTCTTCCAAGCACATAAACATGATGAGCTCCAACTTATATTGAGGGTCAAATACAAGGGAGATGGACGAAAAAAGCTCCATCCTTCCCCAATATTTATCAAATTTGGCTTGCATTGGTTGAATGATATCAATTATGCGGGATGATTTGGATTCAGTCACTTTTATGAGGTGATTGCTGATCTTGATCATCATCTTGTAGAGGTACTGAGCAGTTGGCTGTTGAGTGAGACCAAGTTTTAATGCTGCTACAGGTGAAGGAACAAATCATTATTAGTGTGGTCAAAAAGAAGTCAAGGTCATCATGTAAAACATACCTGTGTTGAAGATTGAGATAAAATCTTTCATCAAAAAGATCTCTCCCCACTTGTCGAGACTAGGACAATCAGTGTAGTTTGCATCTTGGATTGAAAGATAATCCAAAACCTCCTTGTAGGGAATCACTGACTTGAGCATCAAGAATGTTGAGTTTCACCTTGTGGGGACATCAACTGATGGGAGAGCTTGATTGGGGTTGGGGCCGTTTGTCATCTTGATTGCTTCCTTGAACTGCTGCTTTTGTGACGGCGTGCTCTTGATGTATCAGACAGTTTCTCCGATCTTAGAGATGGCTGTCAAGAATTCTTTGAACCCATCCTTAACTACAAGGTTAAGGATGTGTGCAGCACATCAATTATGAAAAAAAAAAATACCGTTCAGCTCAGGAGGACTTGCGCTCTTATTGGTAAGGACTGATTTGACGCAAGCAACAGCAACATCATTGGATGATGCATTATCAACGGTGATTGAGCTGATCTTGTCGAGGATTTTCCATTCAACAATTGCCAAGATTAGCTGTTCCGCAATCGCTAGACCGGTATGAGGTGGTGGCAGCTCTTTAAAGGAGATGAGTTGTTTTGTGAGCTTCCAGTCCAGCGATATGAAGTGGGCAGAGACCACCATGAAAGGGGTCTGTGTTGCAGAGTTCCACAAATCTGTTGTCAAAGCGATCCAACTGACTTTGGCGAGCACATTGTTGATTTGGGCTTTCATGGAGTTGTACATGTTGACAACGTCCTTCTTGACAGTTGTTCAACCAAATATCTTGAATTTGGGCTGTAATGATGCAAGGAGGGCCTTGAAAATGGGGTGATCAACCGATTTGAACAAGTTCTCGCCGGCAATAATCAGCTTGGTGAGGAGTTTGTGTGATTCCTGTTGATTGAAGACCCAAGTTGAAGCGGATGATCCTTCTGACAGCTTGAGAAGACTCTGATTTTCCATTTTTGAGAAGGACGTGCATCTATCGAGGTGTCGCCATAGATGTTTTGTTCCACACAAACTTTTCCCGCTCATGATTTTTTTGCAGTAGTTGCAAACAGCTTTCTTTGCTTCTCCTAAGATTCAAATGGAAAAGAAAGAAATCAGAAACATAATTATTAATATGAAAATAATTAAAAGTCAACTTACCTTCACCTTGGCCTTGAAAGTGACCCCAGATATTACTCGTGGTCTTCCTGGTTGTTGCACGGGATTTTTCTTCCTTTAGTGATGGGGTGGGCTCGGAATTAATATCTTGAGAGGTTAGTGTTGGAGTAGGAGCTGGAGCGGGGGTATCTTGGTAACTTTGATGTCTTTTTCTGAATTGGAATTGTGTGGTTGATTGGTATTGATATCAGGTTCTGGCAAAGATGGAGGCCATTGCCTTTTTTATTATTTCAGGTTTTCATGGTGGTGACCATGATATCTGCTGAGTCCTGACTGGTACTAGGTAGTCTTGTAAGATCAAGGATTTGCATGACTCAGTCTCGACTCCCTACAAATAAGAAATACCGGGTCGGCCCAGTTTGAAGGAAATTTTGACAGACCTGACCCGGCCTGAGTGCGGGTCCCAAGCGGGTTGGTTCAACAAAGTCAAATAAAATCTGAAAGTGTCAACTACAGAGGTAATATCAACATACCTGACATTCCATATCAACATACCTGACATTCCATATCAACATACCTGACATTCCCAAGTAGTTACAAGGAAATAATACATAATTAATATTGTTAAATTATGTAATAAGTTGTTAAAATATTAATATTTAATATTATATTACTTGTACTATACTTTATTAGAACAAACACAGTACACTTAATATAATACATGTAACACAAGGAGTAAATTACATGACAAGAACAGTACTGAAACATTAATAAACTTTAACAACCAGATTATAAATTATTATAAGAGGTTTTGCCTAGTTTTGTCTGACCTTAAAAGGTTATGTTTAGTTTTGTTCTGTCTACGCATATTTTGTCATATTATTTTATATTTTATTTTACCTTATTCTATTATTATTTTAGCCGTAAAATATAACATAAAATAACTTAACTTACAAAATATGCGCCTTAACTATTCTTATAAATATTATAATTGATAACAATTAATTATTTAAAACATAAGCCAATCATTTGATCTGTATCCCATAATGAGGTGTCAACAGGAAGGAGTTAACAAGTTGTTATCAATCTTATTCCCATCAACTGATGTGCATTAATTGTAAGTTAATTAACATCATTAATTTGAGCTTCAACAGGAAGGAGTTAACAAGTTGTTATCAACTTTATTCACATCAAAAGATGTGTATTAATTAAAAGTTAATTATCATCATTAAATTTGAGTGCTGCCTGGAAGGATATAACAATTGTTTTGTTAACTTTAACAACATCAATGATGTGTACTTTAATTTAAATTAAATTACCATCCTTGATCTGTTAATATTAACCTTGTAACAATCCAAGGGATTAACACTTGTTGATCTTGATCCCAGTGCATCTCAAAGGTCCCATAAGGAAGATATTGGGCGCTTCTGAGTGTCTTGTTAGAATACTTAAGCACCAGCTTCCTCTGGTAAATTCCCCCAAGCCTCCAGTCACTCAGAAAAGCGCATTCAGCCACAAGATATTATCATAACTATCTACCAGACAGTCTATAAATTATCCCAGCAGCCTTATTTAGTGTTCTTGCCACTGGATCACGCATCCACAATCATCCACACCACTTATTGTCTGCCCTGAATACTCCTGTAGTGACTTATATAAGTCTTGAAGCGCATCTGAACCACTACCACCAGTTGTTAGTTGCACTCCAACCCTTATAAAGGCCCAACCACGTAAGTACTAGTTACTTACAACCTCAAGAATATTCCCTGACTGTCTCAGCAGGAAGAATCAACTTATACTTATGGGATTTCCCTCCTTGAAAAGGTTGAGAAGAAGCTTTGCAAGATTTAAATACTTGAAGCTAATTATTAATTATAATTATTAACTATAGGAATAAACCTTTCAACTCACCAAACTAACACAAAAATCACACACTCATAGCACAACCAGTACTCAAAACACTTGGTTAGTAGCATAGAGGCTGACATTCCCCAACTCCAATTGCGGAATTGTCAGAAGCAATCATGAGCTTAAAGATAGATATATTAGGTTTTTTGGCAAAAATTTGATTGACTTTGGGTGGTTCCTTCTTGAGCTTCACACATGTGTTGGTAGGTGTGGCAATGTAGGTCAAGATTACTTGGGTAATATATTCCTTGAGAACCAGTCTAAAGTGTTCTGTGCTCTCTTAAGTAGAAGTGTATATTTCTGTTCGTATTTGAAAGATTAACAGTTTATTGCTCAAAATAGAACCAGAACCCTAAAGACAAAAGAGTTAGACAAGAAATAAGAGGAAAGACAGCCAAATGAAAGAAGAGAGACAAGCATACCACTAGAAGAAACAATGAGTGTGAGACAACAAGCTGAGAGAGAGCAGAAGACAGAGAAAGAAATAGAAAGGACACTGAACAGGAACAGAAAGATTAACAACACATTGATAGAAGCCAGAGGAGAGTTTGTGAGTCTTCTCACCAAGTTGATGAGGAATCACCGCTGTTGTGTTGAGTGAAAGCGCAGAGAAGAGCAAAGAGCTGAGCAGGCAGAGTGCAGAGAAGAGCAAAGAGCTGAGCAGGCAGAGTTTCGAAGTGCACTGATTGATGAGGTTGAAAGAAGACTTGAGGAGAGGCAATCTTGAGCAGATAGGCTGAGTTCAACCTAAGGCATCAAAGAGGTGCTTGAATCCTGGCTATTTATCTGCAGGAGTGATGATGGTTGAATTGTGGTTAGAGGTTTTTAGCTTTCTGACTGAGTTTTGGTTGACAAAGGCCGCAGCAGCAGACTTGGACAGCAGGAATTCCAACAGTATTTTGAGTTTCCTACAAGTATGTAAAGCCTTTTTCATTGCCAAAATGGTGAGATCATTGGCATTGAGGTTGGACTATAGACCTGGGGGATGGAATGAACGTATCCCCATATACCATGAAACATGTGATTAGGATTGCCAATTCTTTTCATGTGTACCTTCTCTTGGAAGTCAAGGTTGTCAAAGCATATCATTGGACTTATTGCTGGGGAGTGTTCCAAGGAAAAATTTGCCCTCAGCTTCTTCTCTGCCTCTTTCCCAAGGGCCCTAACTGCAGAATTAGCTGTCCTCCTGGATGAAGACAGTCTGATGTAGCTCAGGTAGGTGCTGACCCTCTTGGTTACTCCAGAAGCTAAGAAAATCAACAAGTTGGCCAGCTGTAATCCATTTTGCTGTTGGTTGGCTGCAAAAGCTACCATGGCACACACTGTTAGAGAAACCTAAGAAAATGAATGATTTATTTAGGTATTCAATTGAACAAATCCCACATGTCCCACAAGTCTTACCGCTTTGCCTGTGTTGGCTCTCCTCACGGCACGGTCACAAATGGATTTGACAAATGAACCATAAAATTCTTCCCAGTTATCAGTTGGGTCCTCCAAATTGATTTCCTCATTGTCGGAAGATTCAGACTCATGTGAAGGTTGCACATGCACAACATTCAACTTTGCCTTGATAAGTCGGAACAGGAATGGCATCCTGTCAGTCAAAGCTTTATCCCAGGCCAGCCTCATTGCGGGGGTGAAGAAAAATTCTTCAAGCTCTTTTGAGTTGTGATACAAGCCATAAGGATAAGCCCAGCTGCTTGGTGGTTTCTGATAACAAAAAATTTCTTGTGCCTGGATGCCATTGAGGAAGTGCTGTTAATAGAGGGAAAAGAACTGGGGAAAAATGTAAATTACCTGGGATAATATGAACTCTTCCCACAGAGCATGTCCCTCATTATTTATGAAAGCACACTTCTTTATGGTTAACAAAACTTCCTTGGTGGAGTCCCAGCCTTTGTCAGTGCCCCATAGATGTTGTCGGAAGGCCACATTGTCTATCTTCTGATTGAGGAAAGCCACAAGGAAGCTCATAGGTTTAAGCCTTAGAGACAGTATAGTCCACCTATATACCGTCCAAAAGACTTCATTATAAACCTTTCTCACTTTATTCTCCTCTAAAATTAACCTACGTCCATCATTTCCCCTTTTTCCTATGCTTACCTTAATGTAGAGTAAGAATGGTGTTTATATTAATTCTCAAAGTTCAATCTACTTTATTTTCACACGCGCACGCCAGGAAAATGCATATATTCATTTCTCAACTCTCCCACAAGTCTTCCAGTATCCAAATACAGGAAAAATGGCCAAAATTCCAAAATCTTCCTGTACAGGTGAAGATTTTCACAGAGGCTGAACCAAGGGGTATTCCAGCCTCTTTCAAGCTGATTCCCATCCCTCACTTCGAAATAAACCCACCAAGAAACAGGATCCTCACTCAGGAACAGCTCTAGAGTTGAAGGACCTTCACTTCTATTTTATACCTTCTACTAATCAGTGTCAGGGATAAAATAACAGTGAGTCTCCTTTCTAGCTACCCTCTTTCTTTCTGATTCATCTAGAAGTCCTACCTTTCTCTCTCTTTGGCTATCAGCCCCTTTCCCCTCTATCTCATCTGGTTTTTTCTGTGGTTTGTGGCCTAAAACAAAACCACATAGGTTTCCTTTAAAGACCCTTAGCATTCTAGCTTAAAAATTGGACTGTCTAGGTAAATCCCTAGTCAGACCTTCTCCAGTTTTCTTTGAGAGGAGGCGTGGAATATTTATCTCCGCTTAATCCAGCTCCAGCTGCGTAACAGACTTTAAATCAATCATCATTAATAATAATAAAATCATTAGAAAACATCATCTTTTACTTTAAACCTTTTTCTTCTCTTACTATCCTTGTGTCCTAGTCGCCACATTAGAGGCACAGGCTCACAATAGGAGTTAGGTTATATGATTG